>UYYA01004545.1:57874-91827 GCA_900624975.1 Angiostrongylus costaricensis | reverse complement strand
CTCGTGTCTGCTTATTGATGAAAAACATTGAATTATCAATTAATGCCGAGGTTAACAGAAAGTCGGTCATGGGAATTACAGGATAGCCACACACTCTCTAAGGTATCATGAGAGTATGTGAGACCACTTTATCTCATTAACTTGCCATCCCTGCTCAGTCCATGAACATTCCTCAAATCCATGCAATAATTCCAACGTCAAATTATCAACATTCAATGACAATGACATCATGATCATCATCGACTTAAAGACAGCGGGTCGACAATGTGGTATCTTACTTAGTTCCTTAGATGCTTGGATGACCCGTCTTCACTGGTCGTACGGGCCTCACCACAATTTCAATTTTCCGAAATTTTACTGGTTTAGCTATTGTGGTTCCGTGAATTTCCGAAGTCAGCCCAGCTAAAGTTTGCCCCAAGTCGTCACCACCACAGGCAGCCGTCGCCCTTGTGGATCAAAAGGAGATTTGCCACCACGCGACTAGTTTAATACCAGGACGGTGATCGATCATGACATTGCTTTGCTCTTAGCTAGGCTTCCTAATTGAAACGCCAGAGTCCTTCTCAGCTTGTTAGACCCTAAATATTTGCCCCTACTCTTTAGAACCTATGCAAAAACTGCAACGGGACGACGTAGGCATGAGGATCAATGACATGCAGCTATGTGGTTTTGAATTTGTTGATGGTGCTGTTCTTATAAGATCAAGCATTACCAGCGAGGAAAGAAGGCTTAGCAGCGCATGCGGTAAAATTGGCCATCGGCCCATTCTAAGAAGATGATTTTCATTGGGTCGTTCATTCATTTCTAACACTCCATTTGTGCTCAACGGAACGAATATCTCCCAATAAAAGGATAAAAACGCTCTCGCATTGATCAACCCCTGAGTGATGTGCCATACATTCGACTCCATTAAGCATTGTTTGGAGGTGATTGAATGCATATCTAGCCTTTACAGATCGTGGTGGCCTACCAATGTATCGGGCCAATGCTGCTATCCTCCCAGACAAGTCTGGTACCAATTTGCCGACCCCAGAAGAATGGTAGGCTTGGTGGGCCATGGGCGCGAGGATCGATTCCACGTGTTGCAGGGCGCCTCCGACCATTGCGCAAAACTCGCTCTTATATCTCTACCATATCGCCCTATCCCCCAGTACTCCACATAAGTGTGCATAATTCGGAAAGTCTACTTGAAGAACGATTTAGGTGTAGAGCTTAATAGAAGAGAGCGAGAGTCTGGGTGAACATAAAATAGCATTAACGATCAAGCGAAAACGACAAACAACACCGAAGTTCATGCTCACCATTTCGGCTCGACAATCTTTCACACCTCATCGTACAACTCGGAAAGTTGCACGTTTACGTAAACAAGTTCAAGTTTTTCAGACGAGTTTTTCACTCCGCTATTGAGGGGGTGGTGTTAGGTGTATCAAATCATTACGCAAATGAGAAAGAGAATGCGAAGGTTCAATCCATGTTGGAGATAAAAGATCAAAGAAGTTGCTATATACAGAAACACGCAAAAATCAGGCAGCGCAAGCGTCTCAACGACATCTGGTACATAACATCTGGGTTTCTTTGAATTTATTCCAGAAAAAAGATGTGATGCTCTTAAAGTCGCGAAAGAGAGCAGAATGATTCCCAGTGGATCACTGCTGCAGACGGAGACAACCGTAGACTGCTTCAGCAGTCTGTCACCAACGGAACTGATGAGGAGGTATGTATAAATTGTGTATAAAAGCTCCAGAAGTCTACTGGAGTTTGAACGATATAGCTGCTATAATGGCTTGCACCGATGCTGAAATATAACAAATGCATGGGATAGATTTTACTGCGATTAGGTTGCAACTGACAGGTTGCAAGGGATTCCGTCCTAGAATAATATCGCGAAGTACTTCGCAAGAGCCTTCCAGAAAAGAAGTTAGTCTCTGAATTGTTGACTAAATTTCGATACTCATAATGAGACCACATAAGCTCACTAATACGGCGTTTACTTTTCTGTGGGTGATTTTTTGGTTGGTTTCATCTTACGCTAAGGTTCATTTAAACTCCATACTAACTAGTTTATTAGATCAAATAGTTCGGCTATATAACCTCAAAGCGGAATGCGAAACCTGAAATTTCCATCAATTAATAAACCGATTACCGATGTACATTCAAGGAAAGTGCTATATGGTTAGGAGAGAATCTCTTCTCTTAGAACATTCGCTTGACCGTACAGTAAACCTCCGCCTTCTACTGAAGTTACCATAAAGTAAGGAATAGAGACTGTGATATTAACGAAGTTCACCATGGAGTCTTTCCACATTCCCCTTCCAGCTGTAACTTCATTTAACTGATTCAAAAACATGTGTTTCAAACTTCTGCATGAGAAGATAACCATGCAATTGTCCAAGAATTGTTCGCTCGCCGGTGAAGAAATGGTATTGCTCACTTCTGAGGCCAAGTGCAAATACAACAGTACAGCTAGTACAACAGAAAAAAAGCGACAACAAATTGAATAGCAAAGTTGTGTCCGAAGGCATACGACAGAAGATGTCCAAGCGATTGCGCAGCGGTGAGCTCATTGTAAACACTCGATCAAACTCAAGTTGGTTATGCCAAAAAAGATCAACGCTGATGAGCCAAGGACACACTTCAATAGAAACTCGTATATGACAAAATAAAAGTTTTCAAGAGTTGGACGTAATGTCAAGATGTGACAAAAGATTACGACAGGATTGCTATACAACTGATCGTAATTAGATAAGAAACGAGTGGGAATTTTATGAAGGTTTACGCGGAAAAGGTGGTACACACCATGGCACACTAGAGACAGCGTCGATTGCGAAGGCAACAAAAAGAGCGACTCAAGTGACAGCTCATTCTGCCCCACGATAAGCTACGGCGTGCTCCTACGAGAACAAAAGAGGTGAAACCCTTCCGAAGACAGCTAATCAAACGTAATCAAACGTTAATGAGGAGTAATCAAACGAGTACTGCAACAATACTGGTTCTGGTCGCCCTTCTGACCTGTTCAGCATCGCGGATCATTGTTCACTCCAGAATGACGACAATAAAATTATGAAAAGTGTTTCTTGCTCTGCAAAGTTTTTATATGGATTGTTTGTGCGCTGTTCTGAACAGACGACTCCTCCTATTACACAATACAAAGCCACAGTATGTAGGGGATGTGACGACGGTACGTCGGCCGACGACTGGCGCTGCAACGACCATAACGAACTGAAGGAAGGTATGTCAATGAAACACCCACTCTGTTGAGAGATAAAAAACCATTGAATAACCCTACTTATGGGAGTACTTCAAATATAAAATTAGTAAATTTCACTGAGTGAGTGATGCCTCATTCGAGGAGATGGCTCAATGAGGAAGAGCTGACTCGACACGAAGGCGAAGCTGCCACGTCGAGACGTGTAACAAGACTTAGACAGCCAAATATTCAAAACAGAAATTACATTTTCCTAGGAATAGAATAGGAATAGGAATGGTTTTTATTTTATTCTTCACGACCCGTCTTCACGTTTACGGCGCGGATCCCAGCACTTCCCACATTTGATTCGTTTCCTCACATCCATTGCCCTGGAAGATCTCCCAACTTTTACGCGTGGCTTCGGCTGTTGCTTGAGGAATTTCATTTCATCTTGAATGTCGTAGAAAGCTGGTAGAGCCGGCTCTCCCCAGCCAACTGGATTGCAGAGAGTGATTTTTATTCCCAGACAAGCCTGGCACCAATTTCCCGATCTCGGAGGGATGACAGGTTTGGTTAGTGGAATCAAACTAGCACTACGCTCGTGGTGACAGACATCGCTACCACTGTGGTATCCCCATCCAAAATTATGTTTTCTTGGGTACGGTATTAAAGACAAATTTATATAAATCGCTTGGAAGGAGATAGGAAACCGCTCGAAAGAAATTTGGACTAAAATATAACTCTCATCGACGAAAATGGAGACCTTTTTTATGCTCGTTCGGGAAGGAAAAGCAGCATGAAAAAGGCAAGTGTTATAAGTCAAATCCTGTTCTTACGAAAGTGCTGTTTAATGAACCTCATTGACAAATTCAACCTTTATAATTTCCACAAATATCAGTTCCACTGCTTGGATTTAACCCTTTTCATGTCACCAAGTTCAAAAGCATTTTTGAACACTCGAAGGTTCATATTCCCCCAAACTAGGGCAATTTGCTCAACGAGCTACGTCAATTCTTTTAGTTTCGAGCTTCTAAAGAAATCCAGTATGTTTTAACGACGCGCCATTTCATTATAATATTAGGCGACGACAGGGACGAACCGACAGTCCTTGGACGGAAGGACCCAAATGATCGTCTTCTGTATAATGCACTGAACAAACGTTACCTTCTCATGTTTTCGGTGCCTTTAATTTGATAAGAAATTTACGTCGCTATTACTAAATCAACGATCATAATTCTTAGAGTTAATGCTCATATGATCCATAAAAGTGCAATGAAATTAAATAAATAATAAACAGCCACTGGCAAGAATGTGTAGTGCAGTGATTAGATGTGCGCTGCAATACACACATAGTTGTGGGTTCGATTCCATGAGTAAGGAAAACGAAGCCTGCCATCCTTTTGTGCTTGGTAAATTGGTATTAGATTTATTTAGGAGCATAAAATCGTGGACTTGATACATCAGCAGACCATCGTTAATCATTGTATAAACCAGATGTGGATTAAATCACCTCTACCGCTACTTGATAAAATCGAATGCACGCCACATACTCCAGGATTGACCATAGCTGAATCTTTTATCCTATATAGGTCAATACACTACCATTTGTCAAAAATCATTCGGAGGCACTGTTACAGTCGTTGAAAACCTCGGATGTTTTTAGCAACCCAGAAGTACCGGTGTTCATTTGTGACCCGCTGATGTTCGGTGCTCAGCGAGAAGGAAAGTATCGATGTTTACGTGTTCGAAATAGACACACCTCGGGTGACATATTAGACTAACCAGTTTATATGAACGAAGAATTCTGTGCCACATGACGAGTTTACTGCACGACGAAGATGAAACTGAAGACATAAAAGAGAGCAGAGGAAATAGGAAGGGGAAAAGAGAAATGAAAAGAACCACGCATTTTTTTCATCATCGGTCATTAATTTCATTGTCTATTTTAGTAATTTCCTCTTTGGGTCTCACTTAGATCCTCAAGAGTTCGTGGATTGTTTTGTATGTCCTAGAAAATAACTAAACTATCAAATTTAAATTAAGATGCCTCAACCCATGTCGGATTTTACTAACTGAGGTGAAAACCCTTAGAATCTACGGATTTTTGCCAAGAAGGCACAAATGTTCTTATTTTTTAACAACAAAATACTGATTTTCAGAAATCAATGAAGCCTATTCTTTTCCGTCTCTTTCCTTTGAATCTCGCATTTTGAAAACCAAAGCATTGTTTGGCGACCAGATGCAAGTATTTTTATCCCACCAAAATGAAATCCTGATCTTCTCGACCCACAAGACCAGGAAGTTCTGGATCTTTGGCTAAATTTGTCACTCTTCGCTGTTTCCTTTAAGAAAACTTTGCAGAAAAGAAAAACTGCGAAAATTAATTAAAAAATAGGATAATAAGGGTAATTGATATATTAGAATTTCCATAAATTTATTTTCACGAAGTAGATGAGAGCGATTTAAGGAACGAATGACATGACGAACGATGAAATCGCAATGACAAAATTTCGTAGCACTGTAAAGGAAAGAAAGGTATCAACACTGTTCGCAAAAAGAAAAAGTAAATAATGAGGGAAACGAAGGAAAACGAAGGAAAAAAGAAGAGAGAGAAAAAGTAAGAAAAGCAGAGGAAAGGAGAGAAAGCGGAAAGAAAAAGCGGTATCAAATAAAAGCATAGGAAAGCAAAGTGGTGAGGAAAAATAAAGGAAGAGCCTTTACCAAAAGTTATTTGTGCTTTATGACATTAGAGGAACACTTAGATCAAAAATTTAACGATTTAACGAAAAAAAAATTTAAGTGTCTTTAGAAAATCTTTCCTCGCTCGAGCACATCCACTACTTCCACATCCTGCTGGGAATTCTCGGCGTCTATGAACATTGTAATTTATTTTTCGTCTAACCCTAAGAATTAATGGCGCAGAAAACAAAGGTCGAATCGCATTCTTCGCATGGTTGCATACTGGCAACGAAGCCCTTAAAAATGCGATTGATGAAGTGATGAAAGGTTCTGTTTCTTGACGCTTGAGACTATTTCGATTTCGAGTTCCCCAACGAAAACTGCTACGAATCAAACGGTTTGGTCAGTTCTGTTTCATGGACGACCTTTAGAACCAGTTACCAATCACATGCAACTTGGAAATACCAATTAGCCTTTAGACGCCTATTAACCTTTAAAGTACGAATTCTTCTCCAAACTCTTCCCTGTTGTAGGTGCATACGAAGTTGATAACGTCTTCTTCATTTCTTAGACATTCTAAAACTATAAGTGGAGGATCGCATTATGAAAAGGTGGGGAAAACAAAGTACCTGCACAATGTATAGAAAGGATCTGAGTTGACTCAAAAGAATCGCATTACTTTGCAACTTCAAACTCTTTGTGCATTGCCTCTGCCTCAATATTACATGAAAAAGCAGTAGGTAAGAACAAACTTTAACTAAAATTTAAGACTTAATAGGACGTTCATATGTAGGTACTCTTTTTGTCCCAATCCGTTGAGCAAACTTTGCCGGAATTATGTCGACTTGTAGGACTAATTTTACCATGGATAATGTAAGGCATTTCGCGCAGCTCGTTCACTGAAAGATCTCCAACTATTTTGGTAGGAGGATACATGCAGCGCGCAAAGTGGGCAATAGTGGGTTAAATGCAGAGCAAAAGAATTTACGGAATGAACTCCTTGTTTCTGCTGTGCTAGATTGACATATAAAGCATGCATTTAAATAGACATTTATGCATATGTGCTTCCAAGTGCTTTCATCTTGGTCGACTGCCCACTGCCTCAATTCGGGCAAAAGCATGGAATTAAGTGGACGGTGATTAGGACTCGCCTCCAATAGATACGCTCGTCCTCCGCGCCGAACTATCTATGAGTACACCCATTCACTACGTCAGAGTTGGACGAGCCTTCCTTGATATTAAATAATTACATGCGTGCTTGAATAGACCGTGTGCAGTAGGAAGGCAGCCCACCCAAACACAAGTTCCATTCGTTTCCCTCTTGCGAATATGTCGTCCATGGTAGTCGTCTGCTTGGAACATGGTAACGTTTCCGAGGCTCATTCCGTGGTCTTGAAATCGTTTCCAAATGCGAATGCAGGTAGTTGACGTTAGCCACATACACGTCCATCCATTATTTGGGTGGTCTCCTGTATTCTCAACGCTTGTATTCTGTTGGAGTCCACTCTACTGTTATTTTCACCCATCCGCCAACTGTTGCTCTCATTATATGATCATCCCGTCTATGTTTCGCTATCAATGCATATTCTCCTGAATTCCGAAGACGGGACGACTTTCGAATGTCTGAGCTTTGCATTCCCGCTAGGTGTTGTATGCGCCGGTTATATTTCAGAAGACATCGTTCAGTTATTTTGTAAGTGGTGCACAGTATTCTTGACGTGATTGAAGCATAACAGAGTGCTGAGAAGACTGTTGAATCGAAATAGTGAGCGCGGATTTTCCCGTCTTTTAGTTGATTGATGACTTCTCTGAGACGTCCGAATGCGACCCATAGTGCTTGTCTTCTGCTGTCTAATTTCTTCTTCATATTGCCCTCCATGTTAATTGTTGAACATCTAAGGCACACGTACAGGGTGGGCTCTGTAATCAGTGAACCATCCAATTCGATTTATTCGCTTTCGCACTATGGTTTCTTTATGAACCGAGTCTTCATCCTACTTCGTCCTTCGTCCTCCGTTGATATAAATAGCCAGAAACAGCGAGAAACAAAATGGGCTTCATTCTTCTGAAATTTTAGGAGCCATTAGTATGGCAGCGCTCGATAGAACGAGAACGAACAGATTACTAAAATCTCGGGAGCATTTTCACCTGTAGTCCCGTTGATCATGGAGTGACTCGAGCGAGTGCCAGTAAATCTTCCATTTTCCCTGTCGCGTGCAAGAGTAGCCCAGTGGGTTCTGCTCGCTCTAGGGACTCGTCGAGCATCATATCTTTCTTCTAGGCTCTTCGTGAAGAACTCTAACCATTGGGTCGAAGGTCTTCCTGCAATACGTTTGACATCCGGAGGAATCCTGTCACTAACAGCTCTTATCCATCGGGAGCATTTTAGGCCACCTAAATCTATAAAGACTAACGACTATATGGTGACGACCTGGACCTCCAACGCATGCATACTACCATACGGATTGAGGACATGATGACGCAGACTAAGACCTAAGTATGACATCATTGGACTGGAATTAGAAGAGATGACGACGTCCATCGAACTGTGTTAGTGATAACAAAGAACGACTTTCATGCGATAGTTGAACATGTGATAGTAGAGGAGTGGTGCTGTTGGTTTTCTTTCGACACCAACTTTGTCATTAATACCAATCCCTTTAGACAACTAACGACCCAAATCGGACACCAGTTTGCGGTTGGAATGCTTGAACCTACTTTAGCCATGAGATCTTGATCACCTGCTTCCAAAAGTCCAACTAAAAGAAGGAACAGATCGAAGAATTCTACATGCAGACGAATATGTCGTGCAACGAAGATTTTTTTCTTAAGCGACAACGATGTTGTTCCAAAATTCCGTGCGGGAGCAGACCTTGTGTGCGCAAGGTTTTTTCTGCAAAAAGACGATTTGCACAAACTGATAGAAGATACGTTTCAGCCCGTTGTAATTTTTGTCAAAGCGAACCGGTTACATTGTCATTTCGATTACTAAAGTTCTCATCGAATCCAAAAGCGTATTTGTATAGAAGACAGATGAAAGAAAAATGACTGAAGGGTATGACTAGGGGTGAACTAAATGATCACGAAATTCGAGGGAGGTGTTCCACTAAGGAAGACCGGGCTCGATGCGCGAGGAGGACGCCACCTCGAGAACACGAACAACTGTGGACCATCGACTCGGATCATCAGCTCTGATGAAGAAGATACCGTCGAAACATTAGCCGAAAATAAACAGTGTTATCAACCTCGTGTAAGCTTATCAAAGAGGGAATACATAAATAGTCACTCCTTAAGGTACGCCCTAGCAACTCCGTTAAAGAAAGCGGAATGAGTGAGAACGAAGACTACAACACTGTCCATCAATTTCAGTATATGTTTCGCTTCAAACTGTTTTTGATGGTTACGGCGACTGTGCTGAAATCTGTATCATCTCCTTCAACGCTTGAATTTAAACCAGATTCAAAATTAAGGTAGCAATTTAGAAAAGCTATCTATGTATCCTTAGACAGAGCACAAACGCCTATCCCATGAGTTTGCCTCAACTTCTCACGTGTGCAAGTTATCATGAGATTATCAGTGCTGGTCAAAAATCAGATCTATGGAGAATTTGTTAAGGATACGAACGAAAATATGAGAAGGACTAAAATATATAAGAAGAAGTTACTATTCAGCAGACATACAGGAAAAATCCGTCTAATTGGGCTCCGATCCCACAAGAATGCGAGCCAGACATTGATTTCACAGGTCACCATGCAGCGATATTCTCATGTAAAACGAATGACTCTAAGAATTTATAAACATGTAATAAAGCAACTAAACTAATGACTACTAATGTGTAGAGAACCCTATAATCACCTCAGTTGTAAGAGAAAGTATTAAACTTAGAACTCGTCTAGGGCGTTTGAGATGAAGTGATAGATATAGTCAGATCAATGACAGAGCAGACTGGGCGGGACGAACACGATTGAGGTCGCGACCAATTTACGGCGAACCGCCACCACACCGGCGAGGTCGCGTCCAGGCATCCGCGTCAACTGGAAGTCGTTTCCAGGAAGCAACCGCACGGATCGCGTAAAACACATTATTGGCAGATGCCTTTGTTCTCACGGAAAGTGTTAGCGAATTCCAAGCCATATGGATTACTTTCGACTCGCACATAGTTGATGATTTGACAACGAACTTGCTGAAGAGGAGTTTTTTGACGCCTCCGCCCCGTGGGTATTTCCTACTATGCGCATTAATCCCATCATTGATAAGCTAACAATAAATTGAGTCCCGAAAAAGACATATAGACATACGAATTGAGTTCAGTGCATATCGCGCCAAACAAAAGCAATCGCGATGACGCCGAATTTTCGATAATGCGACATAGGCCTATGCCTACTGTTTTCATTTGAGGAGTGAAACCCTTGCATAGGACAAATATCCTAGCATTCAGTCCTTGTGGTATTCTGCCTTTGCAGCGAACAAGTAAATCATCACAGGACTCACTGGAAACGATTCTTCTTAACTGTTCTTTCATTTCGCACCTCGTCCATTATCGGTAGGAAACCACTGGTTTTAAGAAAATCTATCATGGAGAAGTTTGTGCAGTAAAGGGAATGGTGGAAATAATACATCAAAACCAGTGCGAATATCTGGGGATGTGCTTAGCAACACTCTTTTACCACCATCAGTTGCTGGTGTACAATTTTTTTTCACTTATCCATAAATCATGGCGAGTGTACATCAGTTATACACCTAGGTATCAAAACTATCCACTTACTTACTCGACTCTACTCGTGTCGCTTGACATTCGTCATGTCAACTGAGTTCCGAGAAGAAAACTGGTTTCGCAGATGCTCATCGTTATTATGTGCAATTTTCGATGGGCAGCAAATCGATCTCCCTGCCACCAAGCGACAACGCATTTTGCTAATCTTTTAAATTATGGAATCAACCACAACGATGCTGAGATGTCCGCAAAGCTTGGACTAGATCGAACCACGATTTCTCCTTCCAGAGGGTCACGCATCACACACTGCGACACGGAAGCCCTTGCTTTCTGTTTCTCTCAGCTAGTCTACCTACCAATGCCACCAACAATCACCAGTCAACGGGATTGATCCGCGGAGTCACATCGGCATTGAACCCAGTTAAGCTGAGGATGCGGTCAAAATCACAATGTTTACTTTTTTATTTACTGCCCTTTAAATTATCCTTTTTGTTCCTCTCCACGCATTTATGAAAATTTGCGTATCCCAGTTGTATGAATGTGGAATTCAGCATCAAGGAATTTACGGCCGAGTTTTCGCCTGTGTTTCATAGAATTTACTGAATCGGTTCGTCGTGGATGGCTTGGCGAAACTGCTACTCAAGTAATCACAACCGGTCACCAATTTGAGCTCTCTTTAGGTTTTTCGGTTGAATCCTACTGTCACTTTAATGCTGTTAGGTTTTTCGGAAAAAGTTACAGACTTGTAAATTCACTTCCATTATGTATTTTCTAGCAATGGTTTTTTTCCGATGCTTTTTCAATCAATAAAGTTTAGTCCGAGCTATAATATGCGAGATTAAAAGTGCAAGTTGAAATCCGGCATTCTTTTATTTTACATGGCTTGCCCTCGCATCTACTTTGTGGATCTCAGCACTTCCTCAGTGCGATTCATTTCCCTCGCATTCATCGTCCACAATGGTCTTCGAACATTTCGCGTGTTGCTTCGGCTGCTGCTTGAGGATTTCGTCTTCTTTATGTATGTCGTTGAATTCTGGTCGAGTCGATTTTCCTTGCACTTTTGGAGATCGCCGGGCTAAGACGTTCCCACGCTGATTGGTGGAGAGTATTGGGTAGGAGGTCAAACTAGCGCTTTTGCTTCCTGATTGACGGCATCACTAACCACTACGCTATCCCCACTACTAGTCGACAGGTGTGTTGTTACGGTTATAAGTTCATGCATAGCCATGCAATCTTCCTTCTAGTATAGTCAGAATACTCAGTCACTTTGAGGCTTAGATGTTTCATCTTCACAAGTCCTGTGCGTCACGGAACTTCTTCCGTTGATAACTTCCCGCATTAATTTCAGAAAGGCCAATTACAACGGTAGCAAGCAAGTGATTAGTGAGAGACACCCGAAATAACACAAGTATTCTGAAATGGTTGCACAAGAAATAATTGCTATATCTTTTTTATAAAGATCAAATCCGTGCGCACTGATTTCAATGCATAGGGTAAACAATGGCCGCTGCCGATTTTAAATGAATATAACTTGTCTCATTGTGAGCTTCTGTAATTTAAATGAAAACTACTACGAGTCGGGCATTTTTTCGTCAATAAGATCCAAGTGCTTTTGGGTTACAATAGGAAAACCCTGATTTTCTGAGACCCATAAAACATGTTTTACGCCTTTCGTTTTTGAGACTCGTTGAGTCGTTTGAGGTGGAAAGTTCGTTTTCAAACAAAGTTTTATGCGACTGTGTTTTTGTTGAAGCACAGGTCTCGCTCTGTCCTTGTACTAATGTTGTACGACTGGTCTTTCTGCATTCGCGAGAAATAGATCGTTTTTATTAAGCAGATCTTTGCACAATTCGCTTTCTACAACGCTGTGCTGTTACTGCTTTAAGATAATGAATGGGCACACAGTCCCCCTTCCAGTGTGGCCAGGATGATTACTCACTTTGAGACTTAGATGTCTTGTCCTCTCACCTCCTGCGGGTTCCAGAATTTCCACTGATCTCTTTTTTGAAACCATTATCCATAGAAGTAAGTGAAGAGGTTCCCCTCAGGAATCGACTGTAACTTGAGGGCCTGTGGCCTTCTGTGCTTAACAAATTCAATATTGGTAGAGTGTTATTTTTCACTGGAAACACGAGGTAGCCTGGCTTTCGGTAATTGTCGGAATTATGGGCAAAGATGCCACTTCTTCCAATGTAATGCTTTCCAAAATTGCCAAAATGTTTCGCGTGAGACCTCACCGACATTATTCCCGCGTTACTCTGTTTGCACACATTTTGAAGCTTGTTAAAGTGCTTTTGAAGGGCACATGTGGTCCAGTGGTCAAACGCGCCCTGCAACACACACGTGAAATCGATCCCTGCACCCATCCCATGGCTCACCAAGCCTTCCATCCCATCGGAGTCGGCAAATTGGTATCAGACTTGTATGAGAGGGTAGCAGCACTGGCTCGAAACATCGGTAGACCACCTCGAGTCATTGTAAAGGCTAGATATGCATTCAATCACCTCCAGACGATGCTTAGTGAAGTCGTATCCATGGTGCATCCCTCAGGAATTGATCAATGTCGAAAGCTTTATTCTTTATCCTTTTAAAATGTTTTATTCTTTCTGGAAATCGAGCTAATCAAGTCATTCTCTACAGGTTATGAATCACAGTCTCGAAAGTCTTGTGGGTGTTTTCGTCTTGCCCTCCTTCGTAAAAAAAAACATTTGTAGGCCATCTAAGAAAAGTTAAAGGTGATTTGAATAGTTTATAGCAAACGTGTGCTTAGTTTTCTTGGAAAGCACTTTAAAACACTCAAAAAAGCGTTTCTGGTTATCAAATTGGACGCACAGGAAGGTTTTTATTGCCTGGCAGTGTTTTCCAAGTTGAGAAGTTTAGCATGTTTGGCATTTCCATCTAAAAGCCAGCTCTTTGAAAGTCCAGGTAACAATAAACGGATCAATAAGAGTAGCACAGAAATACAGCAATGGCAATAAATAAGCGTCAGAACCTCGACCCCTGGCTGTTGTGGTCTGTGATGTTAGGTGGTAAGGTGACTGGTGAGAACGATCAAATCTCAGGTGGGGCGGGGTCGCACTGGGACCGAATAAAGTCAGCACGTCTACGATAGGCCGTGGAGACTGTTTTTTACTACGAGGTTTCAACAGCAGGACATCCCTATATGTCAACGTTCACGCTCTTGCACCGCCACACAGTACACAAAGGTAGGAAGACTGACATACGACAGTTAGATGAGGGGATTCCTATATTCCGTGGTGGGAATATCCCGTCGCAAAATGTCAGTGGCATGGGTTTCATCGCGTGCCCTTCTATTTGCCATTGTATTATAGCACACGGAATCCTATCACTTCACCTGGCCGTTCTTTTTTTCCAACTTTTGCGTCAAAAAAGCTCAATATGATCATCTGCTACTCATCAATCTGGAGAGAGATACATTTTACAACCAGATGGAGTTAATCCGAGGCAAAACCTACAAATTCGTTTTCGGCGACTTTAGTTTAAAAATAGAAAATCGCATATGAAGGACAAGGTGTTCGACATTGACCATTCTGTTATGAATGCACCATGTATTCGATTCCATGAAGGATTGTAGAGATGGCTGAATGTATACTTAGAGCGTGCAATGACTTGCAGGACGTTGACAATATATCGAGTAAATGTTTTCATCCTCCAAAATCACTCTGGTTCCAAATTGCCAATCGAGGAAGAACAGAGTGGCTTGCTAGTGGAGTGTGGTGGGACGTATAGGGCATCTCGAACAGTTGGGCCTATCACGACCACTCAGATTAGGGACAGCCAGTGAAAATGGATAGAGCACCAGAAAATTGGAGGTGGGAGACCGAAATTAGAATGGAAACTGTCTTCATAGCTTCTTATACACATCAATCTTCTTCCATTAATTACTTTTCCAGAATAAAAAAGACCTCAATTGTACAAAGGAATTGCCTAGTGCTACGAATCATGTGATGATCGATCACTGTTACAAACAGGAGATGGTGCCTTCTTTGGCACTTCTGTAGTATCGTCATTCCATACTGAATCTGACTAACGGCTTTCCGATTCCAAGATCCTGTTCAACCATACGCTGGAAAAGAACGGTTGTTATCGTCCAAGAAGAAAAACCAAAGTGTATTTAATAGAACATTCTGAACGGCAGCATTTCCTCGCACTGGCAAATTAAGGAATGTTCAACGAGAGTGCAGTCTGCTCGTCCATGAAACTAAAAATTTTGCCTAACGCGCCCTGGTTTCTCAAATAAAAGATATAGACCCCATCTCCACCACAATTAAGTGGTTGGTTGTTTTTAGGAAATGAAAACGAAAAGCAGTTCCAAGATTGGGCGCTTGTAAAATATCAAACGTAAGGGTAACCATTTCACGCGAGAATGACATGAATTGAAATGGATGTATACCTTCACTTCACACCATCTCACTGGTGTAAATACGTGTGAAGCCGTGTGTGTACGTATCGGTTTTGCATGCCTATTAGGAAGCTTACTGTGCTTATTACTCCTAATTATTATCGCCAACTCAAACAGATTCAAACGTTCCTAAGCGTCACGTGTATTAAGTTTTCGGTCAACGAGTGGTTTCTAGTGAATCGTAGTACTACGCTGCTTTCGTTAGTAAATAACCCATGTCTTGGGTTATTAGTTAATGAAAACCTCGTAGCTCTGTCGCTGTCAGCCCTTTCAGTCCTCTCGAGAAATTATTGCCCTTTATCAAATAATCAGGATTGTTCGTCATTTGCTGTGCTTCATTTGTAGACGAGTTGTACAATCGGTGGAGCCGACATGAGAGTTGGCGTCATCCTACAGGGGTACGTTTGATCATGAGTTGTATATTAATATGAGTTCCCATGATTCATGATGAATTCACGAGAAATTGCAAATATCAGATAAAGTTTGTTTCACAGCTGCTAATTTCCTCTTTAATTTCTCCTCTTCAGGTCTCAGAAAATCACATTAACATGAGGGTTACTCGGTCAAAAAATTTCCCTAGTACTAATTAAAAATACAACGCAAAACATAACTTCAAAAGGCATTGGAAACAGTTTTGTAAACACTAGTCACTTTCTTTCGATCATTTTTTGGCAGGGTTATTCGCGGGTTATTCGATATATTTTCCAAAAAAATTAGGGTTGATGAGACGGAACTAGGGCTATGTGACATAATGTAGAATTTGTACTATTAAGAACCTTCTAGCAACGATAACTTCGTTATTCTGAGAACATCTCACATTCCATTCCAAAGAACACTGCAGTTTGATGCATTTCTCAGCGCAGTTTAATTTGGCGTGCAGCTATGCCCAGTCGGTCTTTTTGGAAAAGCAGACTGGTGGCGGAGTTCGTCTAAGGATACCCTTTGGAAATGGAGACTTTTTGCTGAAGCTGTCTGGCGATTTCATATTCATCAACATGACATGACAAGACAAGCGAGTATCGCTGGCGAATCGACAACCGCAATGCTCCGCGTTTTCCCCGGAGAACTGAAGCTTCATTTATGGATGGTTGTTAGTCGAAACTCTCACTAATTACCACCATTTTCACTGCCGATCGACCACTTGCCGTCGATTCGTCTTATTTGTCTCTCAAATGCATCATAACATTTCTTTTCCATCCTTTTTGCCGACTGAGAGCGCTTAGCTTGCGTCCTTTCGATTGAAGGTGAATTAGTTCGCCACTGGTCGCTAATTTTTCTTCAGATCTTGTCTGGACAGTATTCGACCGAGGTGAAGCTGTGAATCGGAGTATGGCAATGGAATTTTTTCTGATCATTAAGTGCTCAACAACGATGTGCACATCCACCCCAATTTCATCGAAACGAGATTCGCTTACAGTAATCTGTCCAATGTTCCATTATATTGTGTAGTAAGATAGACAGCTGCTTTTATTTTAACTGAAAATGGCTGTCTTTGGCCATTCAGTATTTCTCTGCTCTCTCTTTCCAAAAAACGATAATTGAACAACAACAGGTGAAAGCGTCATAAACTGTGAGTTTGGAGCATCCGTGTCCATTTTCTTCGATAACTCCGAATAAAAGTCCATTCCCAAGATCGATTTTCTATTAACCTCGGCATTGATAAATAATTCGCTATTTTCTTGATGAGCACACCTGAGGTTGTCACTATGTATTATTTATTCACAACAACTGGTGTTTCGAGGAATTCGGCTTCTCCAAGGTCTGGAAAGTTCAGGCTAACTGCTCTGAAGTAGAAGAACCCCGTCGAAAACTCGGCTGTTGTGAACAAGTAAGTATAATAACAGCCTCATGTGTACATATGAAGGAAATAACGAATGAGGATGTGGATGTTATGGTGATAATGAACTTCTGGTAACGTTATTCTTGATCAATTGATTAGGACTACCTTTGTTTTAGAATTGATTATATTTGAGAAGCCACGAAACCTAAACGAGGCTTAAATGTAGGCCTTGCACAACTTCGGAAATATCACTGCAAAGCTGTATAATGACGATGTTCATAATCTCGGTGCGAGTTTCCTCCTTACGATCTATCAACGAAAAGGCGCTCGGAACTTTTAGGCGAAGCCATCCTTACTTTCCACGCTAGCAAATAGAACAAAACGATGATTATATATGGTTTTGGTTATGCAGTGCAGTGCTCTGAAGGTCCTGTCTTACACGCATTGACGTCTCTCCCAAGCTTGCACCAGACCGACCTTAACGTCAATTTCTTCGCTATGTGTGAAGAATGAAGGTAGTTTGGAGGCAATATGGCAGCTATAGTCATTTATGATTCGAGCTGCGTGTGTCAACGATTAAGTGTTTTCTGGAACGTGTTGGTAAAGTTATGTGACGAATGTTTCATTTATTACGTGGACAATATCTTTGTCTCCTCGCAAACAGTCTTCCAAAGGAAAAGAAGAAATACAAACGTGACCCACTTTAAAGTATACTGTTTTGTAGAGCTTTATATCTTCTACTTTGCGCCTTTTTAAAATCTGCAAAAGTAGCATTCGCCGGACTTCCATCAATCCATCTCCACAATTTTGCAGCGTGCATTGTTTCTAGTCGAAAAAAGCCTACCTCGTTGATTTTACAACGATTCCAATACCAGCACTTCTTGCATTCGATTCGTCTTCTCGCATTCACCCTTCACAATGGTCTTCTACACTTCACTGGTTGTTTCGGCTGCTGCTTGAGGGTTTCTTCTTCTTTATGAATGTCGTAAAAAGCTGGTCGAGTCGATTATTCCTGAAATTTTAGAGATGGACAAGATAGGGCATTCCCGCGTTGATTCGTTAGGGGATGCTGGGAAATGAGTCGAGCTAGCACCTGTGCTTCCTGGTCGCCTTCATTTCTAACCGTTCCGCTATCTCTTCCCCATAGGCATTAACTACTCTTGAATTCTGCTTCTTCTCCATATGCATCACATTAGAGAGAAATATGAGCCACGCCATTATCGTATGTCATAGTTGGCCTTCCCTAAAATTACTAGCACTGGATATAAATCGATCGCACGCATTCTTCTGGAATCCCATACCCAACGCTGACCCGCATACTTCCGTGATAGTTACTACTGTAGCCTTTACAACCAGAGCAGTAAGTTTCACCTTCTTGAAATTCCAGCATCCTCTTAATTTTCTAATCACTTGATCAGATGTACAATCTGAATTTGGCTTTTGGAAACTTCTTGGTGAAAAAATCATCCGACGAGATAAAGTTGAAAAATTCATTCTTGGCGCTGTTGATCTTTCTTTGGATGGGCCCCTGAAATTGCATCAGTTTTATGAATTCAATGAATTAAAATTCATTTGACCAACTACGCTGCCAACATTTCTTCATCTGGAAGCGAAAATGCTATAATTGACAAACATTTTTATAAAGAAAAGCCTAGATAGCTGGGACATTGGCCATCATTCCACTTATTTTTAGGTTTTGGTGTCAATGCGCTGTTCTTTCCTTGTACAGCAATGGAACGAATCTTTAGCTTGGTCTTCTGTACTCTTTGCTTTTTGATCCACTTGATATTACTTATTGTGGCATGTACTTTCTGGTCGTCTTATATTCGACGTTATGGCGTCAATGCCCTGGACTTGACAGCCCTAATTCAAAAAATTCGAACCTCATGATCAAATGTTACGTAGAAACGCGAATTTCTTTGCAGTAATTCTCCGTATTCTTGTTGAGCAAACGCGAGGGAGGTGTTATTTTTATTCTTTATTCACGAATAAGCTGACGTTTCGGCGGATTTCGCCTTCCTCAGAGCCAGTTGTCTACGTACTGCGCAGCCCAGCAGCGCGTGCGTGATGGAGTCCTTCGACGTTACCGCCCTTTATACAAACGTGTCGAATGACTCCGCAATGCAAACTATGTTCGAACTCCTTATACAACACAAAGGAGGAGGAGAAGAAGAAGAAGGAGAAGTGAACATGCATGGCTTCAAGATAGAACAGTTGATGCCACTCTTAAAAGAATACTTGAACTGCTCAATCTTCAGATGGTTCGGAAAGTACTACGCTCAAATAAGAGGGTTGGCAGTGGGACAACGACTGGCTACAAATTTTAACATTGCGTTTATGTCTAAGGTGGAAGCACCGGTGACTGATCTCGAGCCGCTACTCCACTGTAGATATATAGGTGACTGTTTTGTCCTTAGCTCAACACAAGAGGAAATGGACAAATGTTTCGAGTTGTTGAATGCACAGTTAGAGTATATCAAATTCACCCGAGAGAAACCGAAAGAAAAATGGCTTCCATTTCTGAACATGAAAATTAACCTGTCAGAAAACGGCTACATTACGAAATGGTATCGAAATCCAAGTAGTAAAAATATTTTGGTTCATTAGCTCTCCTCTAACCCCTGTCACACGAAAAGGACGCTTGTGAGAAATATGTTTCAAACAGCAACCAACATGTGCACGGGAAGAGAGCAGAGAGAGGAGTCCCGGAACTTGGCACGGCAAATAGCCATTTCTAATGGCTACGAAACTGTAGCTCGGGATAGGTGTAGGGGAAATCCTAGGCCCCCAAACGACAACTCTAGCGATAAAAAGGTTCCGTTTATCCCACCCTTTTTCTCAAATGATGTAAGTGCAGCTTTAAAACGCTGCTTAAGAAGGGCGGGTCCAGAGAATTCGGCAAACGTAGTCGGCCACCGAGTACCCTTACGTTCCAGCTAGTTCGTAACCGCATATATGACCGTCTATGTACATCGCGAAAATGCATAATTTGCTCTAATGGTAGAGACGGTGATTGCATGAGCTCGGGTATAGTTTATCTGATCTCCTGTAAGGCGTGCCGAGACGAATGCATTGGCGAAACGGGCAGACCCCTCTGTATCCGCACAAAAAAACACCTAGTCGACAAACGTCAACCAAATACCCCACTAGGCATGCACCTAAGACCCAGAGACATAACGGGGAGGACTTTGAAGTGTGTGTCACGATCCTCGCACAGGAATCGAGAACACAAGCGCGCAAAACTCTCAAGGCGTTCTGGATTAATTCCAGAAATCCGAAAATGAACCGCAGGGAAGAATGCCTTATTATCACGCGTGTTATGCGGCAGTATATAAGCCTGTTATTCTGATGGGAGGGACGCACTACGCTTCCATGTGAATTCTGTGCGGTTGGTCTTCACACGACATACTCAGTTGTAGACTCATAGAAAGCGGTGAGTGCGCAAAGAAGTTGTTCTGTGTTCAATGTGATTGAAATCTTGGTTTAGCGTTTTCTCTGTTTAGTTATTGAGGCGTTTGGCCGAATAGGGTGCTGTCAACTTGACCTTTCCAGGCTCTGAGGAAGGCGAAATCCGCCGAAACGTCAGCTTATTCGTGAATAAAGAATAAAAATAACATCTTCTGTTTACTCAACAAGGATAGGAAGAATTACCTGATCAATGCCGAGGTTAATAGAAAGTCGGTCGTAGGAGTTTCTTTGCAGTTTTCCTAAACAAGTATTACCACTTTTGGTACAGTACGAAAAGTCACTCATTCTGTTTGGCAGCTTTACCTATGGTGCATCTTCATGCTGCCCATGAGTAATGAATGCTTTCGACGAGGCTAATCGGGGAAGAGTCCAAGAGGGAAAGACTACATTTGTCAATAGTGAACGACCCATTGAAAAACACGACTTTCTAACTATATTGAACCCTGGGGGCTTTCTTTTCTCAAAGTTGTTGGCCAATTATGCATTGAGAGTGGTGAGAAAACGCAGTGTGATTTAGAGGCAAAGGGCTAATTCATAAACAACAGCCGGTTTTGAAAGCCAACTGTCTATTCGTGTAAGGCGGCTCAACTACAGCTGTATTACTAAAATAAAAACTATCAGAATCTTTATATTATTTTTAACAAGATGACGACTTTATGATGGCTGTAGCTTAGAATTCTGGATTTCTGGATGGAGCGAGTTCTTCACATAATTTCTTAGAGAAGGGCTGTTTGCTGAAGTTTTCCTCAAAAACAGGTTGTTGAGACGCTTGGAAAAAGTGTCAGTTGGTTATTGAGTGATCTGATGAGTTTTGTGGAGGAGGTAGGTTTCGTAGCGGCACTCTTTTTCCTACTTCTGCGCAGTTAGTCGTGCGATCTGTGGTCGAGCAGTGCTGTACAAGAGCATCCACTTCTTTCTGTTCATCAGTTTTGCTCAGATAAGTATGCTGCAGTCTTGGAAGAATTTCATTAAATCTATGATATTAGTGTTTTGATGTGATCATTTCTTATGGTCTCAAAGCGTTATATTAAAGAATAAAGCAAAAATGCCGAGGTTAATAGAAAGTCGGTGGTGGGATAAAGCAAAAAGTTGTCACTACCATCTTTTGAGGCTCATTATTGTTTATACGAGCCAAATTCACATAATGAGCAGATAATGGAATTTCTTTCATTGTGTCGTTGTCGCTTTATAAAATGTCTACGAGTTTCGGCGTGGATTTAGGTATCACATAGCATACGTTTTCTTCATGAATGCCGTTGAACGCTAGTTCACTTGACTGCTCCCGGAACTCTTGCATAGTTCTACTCGAGCATTCTCACATCTTCACCAAGAACAACCTTCAATCTTTTTGGATCAGAGAGTGCTTTTTCCAGGCAAGCTGGTGATCATTTCGCTGACTTCTGAATGAAAGTAGGCTTGGCTGGCCTGAGCAGTGTGTCATTTGGTATTGTCTCCTTCGAGCAGTGCTCCACTGAAGAAGTTCCGTCTCGATACGACGGCGAAGATGCCGCATCGACAGGACGAACGACTGTGGGCTATCGACTCGGATCATCAGCTCTGATGAACGCGAAGACGCTGAAACAGCAATCCAAGAAGATATTAATTAATACTACCGAAGTTAAATGACGGTCATTTTAAAAACCTTTCCAATGAACCCAAAATCGTTGTTAGTAAAGCTTTACAAAGCGTTTCACGTTGAAGTTAAGGAGCAGATAAATTTTATGATTACACAGTAAAAGCTATAGCTCTCGGCATCGTTCATTCCTTAAGTGAGACGCCGTGCATTCATCACCCATCGCTAGGGGTGACTGAATTCACTTCTGGCCTGCAGAGTGAGTTACGGTGGAGTAACGGTGGAACAAATTAGTGCTGCTGGCCTCCTACAGAAGTCTGATACCAACTTGCCTACCCTCAAAAAATGGTTAGCTTGCTTAAACCGAAGGAGGGGGTCGGACAAATAAGCACGTGCATATCACAGGGCACTTCAAACCTCTGCGATTACACATGCCGGGAGACATCAACAATACATATTAGAAAATGTGTTTGTGAGCTTAGTAAGCACAGAAATAGCTGCATGTGTGAATAAGTCCCTAGGGCAAAAGTGTGTTATTGCCATCAGAATTGTCATCAATGTAGTCTTCTGCAATAGTGTAAGCAGATAACATTTGGTGGTAAGACGGTGTAGGTATAGTCAAATTTGATAATACTGTTTTATCCCGTTGACCATCAGGCTGTAACAATCTTCGGAATGTGGAGACAGAAGCGATGGAGCCTCAGGCAATCCGAAAATTTGCTGAAAAAAGGCATTAGTGGAAACTACGCTATTTCCTTTCCATTGGTTAATAATTCATAATACGATTTCACTTAAGATTCATTCTCGTGTTACTCAGCGTTCTTCTCGCTTCTATCATAAGTGATCATTTCATCGGTTTTGCTTGGTTCGAAATGTCATTCCCTTCTAGGCCCTATAGTTTGCTATTGAATCCTATCGCTATTTGTTTGCTAAATGCTCTCAGTTCGTCTAATTTCGATTTCTCGTTATCAGATTTCAGACCAAAAGTATTTCGATGAGTTGGAAACGCCTGAATAAGGAGGATTTAAATATTCTATGACTAATTGCCTGTACGGTCCACCCACTCCACGAACTTTGTCATTCATCAATTAATCCGATCCGTATTTGTTGTTAATGCTATCAAACATGCAAACGAAACACCACCGACGACCAACTCCGATTATTCGTTAAGCCGACGCGAATTCGATTTGTGCCAGCCGGCTTCGTTAGACTTCACGCCGCTCCGAATCTGGTGGTGCCTGCGGCATTCGGTGCTTCGTCTAATGACGCCTGCCCTCCCACGATAGGACCCAGATAATCCGGTACATCGAATCACCTGATCCATGGAAAAATGGCATTGGGCAGTTCGTTGAGCTTTGTTGACATAAATTAATGTTTCTTTACTGTTTTTTTTTAGTTGGAAATCCAAGTTTTGGTTTCAATACCGATTTTTTCGGACGAATTCTTTCTCACCCCGTAATCATTACAAACTTAAATTGCAAAAAGAGATTACAAATGACATATGCACTTTTAACACAATGATTCGAATTACCAGCTTGCTAAGCTGTAATCCCATTATTCAATGAGTAACACCTGCGAGCTCCAGAAACTCCATTCTACTGGTCTTTCTAACACAATAAGGCCGTCCAATTGTTTTTCCCATGAGGCGATCCCCATTTTCCAAACTTTTTTAAAATGAAACAAGCCACACTGATTAGATTAAAAAATGAACTACCCCGATACCAAGGTCATCCCACTTTTAATGCGAGATCCATTAGGGTAATGCTCTCTCATAGGTTTATTCCAGGCTGGGCTTCGGGTTGCGAATATCAAATTCCTAAACTGGATAACTCCGCTAAAAGGTTAACCGGTTTATCAGAGCTTGATGTGCAGGAATATTTCCTTGCAACTGTGAAAGCAATGGGGATTCTCATTATTTCCTCGGAATTTCATTCAGCGCTTCAGTCTGGCTAGCTTTCTCAAGTCTTCTTTTCGTCATTTTCGTATCTTTTTGTCAATTTCTTTTTCTCAGTACTCCATTCCTTCTTTTAAGAGCACCTGATGTTTAAATTAGGAAAGCTATTTTTAAGAAAGAACGACTAATCAAAGAACTTTGTTATTTGTCGTGTTTTTCTTTCCCTTATTATTCCCGCCATTAATATTATCGAAAAGATACGAAAAAGATAAAGTTACTGCTTTAACTACGAGCACCAATGTTGCTAACACTGTAGTCCTCAATATTGCTATTACTCATCATCTATACTTTTGGAACTCTTGCTTATTCTGCCTCATTCTGCTCTTCTGAGCTTTCACTTTCATCGAGACTTTTACCGAGCGGCTAAATCTGTTAGAATTACGAACATTGTTGTTAATGTTTTTAACGTTTTGTTTTCTGCCTTCTATAATTTTCATGGCAGGTTACTAAGCGAAATACAACCACAACGTTGCTGAGATATTTGCAAAACTCTGGACCGCAGGTGTCTATGGTGGGGAACGAACGCGCTATTATCCTTTCCGGGGAGTAACGCGTTCACCACCACACCATGCGGGTCCTTTGTTTCGCACGTCTCTCAGCTATTTCTATCGATCTTTTTGCCACAGCAATCACCCGTCAGCGGGGTTGATCTGGGGAGCGCAAATCGGCATAGAACCCAGTTAAGCTATGGCTGCAGTTGAGATCACAATGTTTTATCTCAAATATCTCAGCAACGTTGTGGTTGTATTTCGCTTAGTAACCTGCCATGAAAATTATAGAAGGCAGAAAACAAAACGTTAAAAACATTGTGATTTCAACTGCAGCCATAGCTTAACTGGGTTCTATGCCGATTTGCGCTCCCCAGATCAACCCCGCTGACGGGTGATTGCTGTGGCAAAAAGATCGATAGAAATAGCTGAGAGACGTGCGAAACAAAGGACCCGCATGGTGTGGTGGTGAACGCGTTACTCCCTGGAAAGGATAATAGCGCGTTCGTTCCCCACCATAGACACCTGCGGTCCAGAGTTTTGCAAATATCTCAGCAACGTTGTGATTGTTGTTAATGTTTTTCTTTACCTGGATATTTCCTTATGATATATGATGTGATTTGTGGATTTCTGGTTCTTCGCCACCTGAGAGAACTTTGAGATAATTGAAGAAAAACTCAGCGTGAAACGCCTGAATCCCGGCGTTATTGGTGTCGTTACAAAATAGAACCTCCGGTATAACTACTTTAATGCGTTCAATTCTTCAGAATACAGTAAACACCGTCGAAGCTTCCGAACTCGACGTTTTTCCGTGCAAACTGGCACGAATATACCATTTACATTATACTGGGCTATGCAGTTTGGTACTTTGTGATCAACATGGACCGGCTGTGAAATTCCGTCGCTAACGAGTCGAATAACAAGCGTTTATTCTCAAGGGACATTGATGCTTGCACGAAAGCACTGGAAAGGCCATCACTTATTCACATATTTCGCATTGCTTTCTTCGATACTTGGATGGCTTGCCTTTCTAGGCCCTATTTGGTCCTAGGCGCATTTTCCATTCGTGCTATTCTCGCTCATTTTTTCCCTGTGGTGATATTGTTGTTACTCTGCTCCAAACATGGTGAAATCGCCAAGCGAACTATATGTGTAAAACCTTCTCCAGTTGCAAATTCAGCTGGCTTGCGAAAGCCCTAAACCCTGCATGCCCTTCTTATAGATCCTCATTCTGGACGATACATACATCCTGTGAGAGTCCACTACGCAGTAATTCTCGTCTAAATGTCGTCGACGTTTCTCATTAATGTGGCCGACCCAACCACATCTTTTCTTTGATATGATTTTTCTATATCTTAAATATCAGATACCTTTTGAATGCCTGAGCTGCTTTTTCAGGCTAGATATGGCGCTCTGTAGGAGACGCGCAAAATTTTTTATGTGGTCGAAGTGTCAATCTATGTCTTAGCTGAATAGTAAAGCGGCACTCGTCGCTGCTGCATAGCAGAGCGAGAGGGGGTTCGTCGAATCGAAGAAATGAGCGCCGAGTTTTGGTTCTCCTATTTGTGATGAGTTTTCAATGAGACTCAAATACTACCAGTGCTTCCCTCCTTTCTCTCCGTAAATTTTTCCTCTCGTGACAGTGAGAAATGGAACGCGACATTCCGATTAACTGGCGCCCATGCGAGTGGCTCGACGACCAATAGGGCGACAGGTGATGCAGGTGATGTTGATGCTTTCATGCCCAAGAATAGACGAATAAAGGTGATGGTGCTTGTAATCTGATCTGGAAGCTAACAAATTTTTTGCGTCCCAACACACCAACGTTTTTTGATGAACTGGGTTTTCTTTCGAGCAATCCGCACCCCTCTTTCTGCCTTATTGATCTTCTTGAGCATCGTCTCTGCTTCATTTACACTCTTCGAAAAGTGGTAATCTTGTTAGGAAAACCTAGACTTTACGGGAATCACCATCAATATGTATGCCTTTCCCGATCCAAAAAACGGACTTCGTTATCCTATGCAATGTGGCAGTAAACAGCCTTCGCGAGAAATGTAGGAGTTCATAAAACATCTGTAATTTCGTTCTTCCGTTAGTAGTGAAAAGCAGAGATCAGATTCTTTGCGTTTCGAGTGGTCACCACATCAATGCGTAACTTTTATCCATCGAATCTCACCGCATACAGCACCGCCACTGATTTGTGCCGGAAACAAACTCCGAACGAAGGTCTGTGGCGCTATACACAAACTCTATATCCGGTTATGTTCTACTGGATCGATAAAACATTTAAAGAAAGAGATCAATGTGTTAGGAAGCAGGATTCGGAAAAGGGCTTCACGGGCAGGACGCAGCGCTATCTTGCACATTGGTGGGTGTATTATAGGCTGCTGATTCACTGTCATTTCTACTTAGGTGGTGGTCGACGTTGCTTCCAAACTATTCGGCTCGAATAATTTAAAACCTACTCCCATTAAATCTCAGGAAAAATAGTTGCTGATTTTTAATAGTGATAGTAGTAAATTAGTAATAACAATTTAATTAGTAACTAAGATATTGCCACGCTATATGGCAGCAAAAGAGTTCAAGTGTCTGTGCAGTGATTCAAGCTGGCACCAAAAACATCAGTTCCGTCCTACCGTTATGACAGTTCCGCAACTGGTTCCACTGTTTGGAGGAATACGAATGGCATCTTATTTTCGCTCTAACGTGCTCGTGAAGAAATCCCGCTACGGGTTAGTAGTGGCCTTGCTGTCTGCTTCACTTCCCATAAAACCACGTTGCTAGTGATTACTTTCTAGCAGTTATCATTACGGTGCATCACATCTCCACTTCACCTGATTCTCGACATAATGGCACGCTTGATAGGGCTTTCCTTCGCAGATTTGTGTGGAAACTCTGAATTTCCTCTCTTACTTGCATTGTACGCAGTTTTCCTTTTTTTGGTGGTGCACCTTGAGGTGTGTGATAGCATGATATTTTTTTGTGAGTACGCAGCTGGGTTCATTTCCAGACTAACAACGCTGCACAACTAGGTCGTCTCAATGCATTTCTGTGTAATATAGGCATATAGGAGTTATGTGTGAAAAATGGTGTCTTCACTTGGTACTCCGATTTTCTGGTATTTTTTCTGCTAGTACTATTCGTCGGCATATTCTTTTACCTAGCTTCCCCATACTTGCCAATTGGGTGTAAAAATCTGTTTCAGCTACACCAGTTTGAGGCATTTGTAGAACACTTGAACTGCTATGCTCGGAGTCGTATCTTTGTGGCGGTTGTTTTTAGAAGATATTGTTTAGGTGTCTAAAAGGTAGTATGCAGTATCCTCGGCAAGGTTGAGATGCCAGTCTTGCTTTATTTGTATCGCAGAACGCTGGAGCACTACTTGTGCCACATGAGTTCCGAGTTTTGGTCCATCAGTTGGTCAGCATTCTCTTTCAAATAGCGCTTAGACCACCGATGCTCTGCATATGTTTCTGCGTTTCCACGTGTTATTTATCTACTACATGAATAAGATGTGGTCAAAGAGATATTCATTTCTGCTTACTTTCTATCTCGCTGGGAAGGAAGTACATCGGGGTGTGAAAAACTTGCGGAACCTTTAACATGCTCATCACGACATAGATTGATTTCAATGCATGTGTCAAGGAGGTGATTCAATGATATTAATTTGTTTCGACGCGCTTTCTGCTCGTACTTTTACTTCGTACACTTTTGGGAAAGGGTGCTTGAAGCACAGGGTTGGAGGTGGCGTGCAATACACATGAGCTCGTTCCACGCGCTGCAGGCACACCAAGTCCTCCATCCCTTTGGGATGAGTGAATTGATACCAGACTTGTCTCGGAGGATATCAGAATTGGCCCGATACATCAGTAGGCACCACGGGTCATTGTAGAGGTCAGATATGCGTTCAATCAGCCCCAACGGTGCTTAATGAAGTCGAACGCATGGCGTATCCCTTACGGACTGACCAACGCCGAGAACTTTATCCTTTTATGCTTTCATACATTTTTTTTTTTTACCACAAAGAGTGCTTTTTTGCGAAACCCTATTATTAATTCGGTGATTTCTATGCGAAAGATTCTGTAATATGGATCGTCTGAAAAAGCTGTTCTGCTTGCCTGACACCTTATTTGCCAGCTTTTGGGGCAAAAGCTGAATCGATATTAGGGCCGGAGGCGCTCTTCTGTTCTGTAATGCTAAAGTGGCTGTTTGGCAGGTTAGAAAAATGTAGCTGACTTTACAATAGTTGTACGTAGACGTTTGATACCTAGGCACTCGTCATGAAGGTGGTGGTTAAATATTCCGGAGAAATGGAATTGTAGCAAAGATGTGTAGTCGGAATCGGAGTGCCAAGCGCTCATGGAATGTGCACTCGCCACTCTTTCCACATAACGTCTCCTTGGAAACATTACACGTTCCGAACTTTTTCTCTCACAATTTAATATTGACATTTTAAACGTTGAGCCCACCAAAATGTCTTTTAGAAGTTGTCTATGACCTTTGCAGTTTATACTTTGACGGCTACGGAACCAGCTTAAAAAGGAGTATTTCTTATATTGGCTACTGACACGCTTGGCAGGATTTGCAAGAGACCCACAGACGTATTATTAAGAATCACTTATATCAGGCATTTTAACGTCTTTATTTTTATATCTCTTTCCACTACATTGCTTGCTGAAGACTTTTCTATCTACTTCAATCAGACTGAAATGCCCTGGAATGTGAGCTTGTTTATCATGACACTTAGTACATTCCCACACTAGTTCATCCATGTGCTCATTAAACACGCCTCTATAATTGAACAACCGTATATAACCGAGCTGTGGACGACAGAAAACGTACAATCAGCTTTCGCTATAAAACTGGACCTTCATTTTCCTCTTCTTGGCTTCTCTTAGATCACCCACCTAGACAATCCTTTTCTTTCAGTTTCTGCACGTTGTTATTATGTGGGATTTACCCTTGAGCATTCTCCTAGATAACGAGGCACTCGTTTACTACTTATCATTATAGCCTTATGATCACGTTGGTCCACTACTGCGTTACACATTGGCGAAATGTGGTTCTCACTCTAACCAACGCGAGGCATTCCTCAACACGCATGGTTTGTCAAGTGCGTATATTCCTGTTCAACTTGTTGACGACTTTGATGAATGAATGAATAATTTTTTACTTTGCTCCGTCTACCATATATTGCAATTTCGGCTTATTGCACATGAGCCATTTGAGCACTTCCAATCTGTCTCTTGTCATTACTATGAACCCCATAGGTCTGAAAACAAGGACTCGTTAGATCAACGAACACTAGCGTGTGTCTCTTTTTCTCCTCATGGTTTTATTTCCAATGTTGGAGATTCCGATCTTTTCCATCAATCCCTACGAATGTCATGCCAACGATTTCTATAAAAACACTAATTATTTGATTGTTTCAAACACTCAGCACGCGTACTACCATGACTAATCCGAGTTATCCCTGTGTAATTGCTGATTACTTTGTTCAACAGAAAATGGGTGCGGTTTCAGAGACGGGCAGCTTGATAAATTAGTACAGTCGCAGAAAATCAACAAGAAATGACCTAAGAGCGGCAACGATGAAGCTTGTATGTCTCTGTATACTGCTGGTCTACCTTCCCGAGTTCACGGATGCGTTTGAAGACGAAAACTGGTGAGATAAAGTCTAGGTTTTTGTAATGTTGAGCGTTAATTTAGTTAGGTCATACAGCATGAGGCGAGAAAATAAGCGCTAGGTTTTAAGCGTCAATTTGAACAACTGTTTGCAAAGTACATAAAATTACAGTCTTTACGGTATTTGCTCGGAACCTGCGTCACGTAACTTTTCGACAGCACCTGCCGGAAGTGGTCTATGCACTGGAGACGATGTAATAATAGGTTTGTGTTCAGTGGTTTCTTTTTAACAGTTAGTTAACCTGTCGAATAAAAAGGTTTTTTAGAGCATATATTGAACGGTTACAACAAACTCGAATTGCCAGGTGGTGGACATGTGCAGGTTTCTGTTGAGGTACGGTATGTTCAAAATCACGAAGCGACGGTATCTCGAACACTACTAGCGACAAAATAGTATGGACATAGATATGTGAACAACAAATTTTTCTGTTTGAATTTTATAAGCTAACAAAAGGTGGCTAATATAACATCTATTCATCCATGGCAAAGTTTGGTGGATTTCGCCTTCTTAATAGATTGGTGAAGGACGCATTGGTAGGCACTCTATTCGTCCGTGTGCGCGGAAAAACTCGGACACACATACCGTTTACACGTATTCTTCACCTGGTTAGTACTGGATGCAACCCGTACAAAGTTCATTTGAAATGACGAACGAGCTTTTGCCGGATCAAGAAATCAAAATAAGTATGGGTTGAAGTCATTTATGATCATAAAACGTTCCCCCCTACGGTTCAGCTTTGAGTTCTTGAACTTGGCGCAGAACCCCTGAAGAAACCTGCGCGCTGATGTTTTAGCTAAGTCAGCCATTGAGGACAGAAGCTGTAGTGACCTCTCACATTATCTCTCCGGATACAGTGATTGCTCCTTTTAGACGCTAAACGGTGGTCGACTTTGCCTTTTATAAGTGGCCACCCCTCTGTTAACGTTTCAGATGCTCTTCCTATTTTCTGTAGCTTCTATCAGTACTTTTTCCTGTTTTTCTCCTTTTACTTGATTCTTCTTTATTCGACGTAATAGGCAGAACTTTCCAGAACAACATACAGCTTTTGTAAAAAGGAAAAGGTGCTACTTGCAATTTACTTGGAGTACCAAAGCAGTTTTCTGAGATTTTATCAGGTGCTCACCACAGCTAATAGCTTACCCTTGCCAAAGTTATATTTGCCACTTCGCAACTAGTTAAGCATCGAAATGGTAACGATTCTTGGTGTCGGCTTACTCTTAGCCGTGCTCTCGGAAGAAATGTCGAAATTCTCTGTCTACGAGAAAACGCTGCAGGAATGAGCTTCGTCTTATACAGTACTTAGTTCAATACTTAGGAATGCTCCTAGCAACGACGATGTGGTAGAGTGCTACAAGATAATACAATATTTTAGTACGATTTGTCGAAACAGCGAGTCTTTCTGTTAAGACAAAGCAACTTTCCGATTTCACAACTAATGGGTTAGACATACTCGAGAAATAAAATCGCTCCTTTTCACCCAATGTCGATCCAGTTGAAAACAATTTCGTCTGTACTATTGTACTATAGGTCTGGGTACAAGAAGTATCGAAAATCATCGAGATCACGTCTGAGTTCGAGCTTGACATCTACGTTACCGAACGGTGGACCGATCCAGCGTTGGCATATTCGCATCTGAATCCTTGCAAAAGGTTTGTGTAATCCATTCTTTTTAGTCGTTCAATTTTTATGGAAAATGATATCCAAATCAAATCCATTTAAGCTTCTCTCAATGAAAGTAACCCAATATCTTGAAAATGGTATTAAACTGTGCTATTTGGGTTAACAAGACGACACAATCTTTGTCAGCATTTTTTGCAGGTCTAGGTTTTCGACATATTTCTACCTTTTTGCTCGCTGATCAAAGAGCTAGACCCATCATAAGTAGATTATCCTTCGACATAATTTTGAATTCCTGAAATTATCCACGTTCCATACATGTTTTTAGTAATATGTCAGTCGACGGACGCACCATTCTGGAAAAAATATGGAATCCACATGCTTGTTTCGTGAACAGCAAACTGGCAAACATACATTCGAGTCCATTCAAGAACATTTTTCTGCAGATCTATAGTAACGGCAGCATCTGGCACAACTACCGTATCAAACTTACTGGACCATGTTCGAACACGTTACGGTAGGTGGCGGATTTTATTACATAGAAGCTTGTATAGTGCTCAAAGTTCTTGTTAATTGACATATATGTGATTATGGCATATTTCACACGCTCAAAGGACTCTATGCCTGGTCTGAAAAAAGGCTTTAGCCCACACTAGCGTCAGGCATTGTCATTAATTTCGTATTGCGATCATCATTTAAAATACGAAAATAACGACTAAGGGACAGAGCATTCGACCCTAATCAACTTCTGAAGGATGCGCTATTGTATTCTAGTACGTCAACAGGCACCATACAGTCGGTTGATTACACATGTGGCTTGCATTGTGACTTCAAGTTTGACACGTATTTGCTGATCTCGAAGGGACGGTGGGATTGACTTGTTCGAGGGCGGAAGGGAACCAAAGACGACCTGTATTTTGCAGGGCTCTTCTAACCAGTATGCCTTATGCTCCTCAAATATTTACATAGACATTTTGAAAACAGGTCAAAAAAATGACAAGAAAGAGGGTTTAAGATAGATATTAATATATTGTGCCTGAATCCCATTAGATATTCGACGATTAGAGGTATAATTTTTGTTCTAATACCAATCTTAAACAAATAGCTATTTTCTTATATGACCCGTCTTCACGTCTACTGTGCTGACCCTAACACTTTTCACATTCGATTCTTTTCTTCGCATTCATTGTCCACGAAGATCTTCCAAGTTTTAACGTGTGGCTTCGGTTGTTGCTTGAGGACTTCCATTTCATCTTGAATGTCGTACAATTTTGTCCGATCAATTCTCCGAGGTGTCCTGGGAAAGCCGAGCTGGTGCGTACCCGACTGGATTGCAGAGAGTGATTTTTTTCCCAGACAAGTCCGGTACCAAATTCCTAACCACGGAGGAATGTGAGGCTTGGTTGGCCCGGGGCGGAATCGAACTAGCACCATGCTCGTAATGACGGACATCACTACCACTGTGCTATCCTCCGTAATAGATAAATAGATATATAGATAGATAGATACAATAGATATCTGCTATTTGCACTATCTGCGCCAACCAGCGCAAATAGTTACTTATCAGTACTATACAGTAAAATCCCAAAAATTCCTTTGCTTGACATGAGCTTTACGATTCTGGTGAATAGAAAACGCCTAATTTCTTATCATTTATTAAAGGTGAAGCGACCAAATATGTTCTGATCTCAATGGTTTTGTTTAATATTAAATAAATTTAGTTACTTTTTTTGAAAGTTCTGTAAAAATACGAATAAACCTTTACATGGGTCAACTTGAAAGTCGTGATCGAGTGAAGCATTGCGAGGCTGAACGGTAACAACTTTCACAAACCGCACTTCCTTTTGCAGAACGTTTCCGATCGACCAGCAGAGATGTATGTTGTTCTACGAGAGTTTCACGCACAATCACGAGCAGGTACATCCCTTTAGGAAACATCAGACACATGAAAGGAGTTTTTGTAGACAATTTTTATGTGGTCAACAGCCTTAGGTGTTTGCAAAAGTAGTTAGCTCATTTGATAATTTTGTGCTCGGATTCCTGAATACGTTCGTTTCGACAACTTTGCATTCACTCACTATTTTTAGAAGAAACGCTCCTTCCTCTTCTAGAACTATAGATATTACTACCACAACGTTGCTGAGATATTTGCAAAACTCTGGACCGCAGGTGTCTATGGTGGGGAACGAACGCGATATTATCCTTTCCGGGGAGTAACGCGTTCACCACCACACCATGCGGGTCCTTTGTTTCGCACGTCTCTCAGCTATTTCTATCGATCTTTTTGCCACAGCAATCACCCGTCAGCGGGGTTGATCTGGGGAGCGCAAATCGGCATAGAACCCAGTTAAGCTATGGCTGCAGTTGAAATCACAATGTTTAAC
>UYYA01004545.1:0-56688 GCA_900624975.1 Angiostrongylus costaricensis | reverse complement strand
GTTAAACATTGTGATTTCAACTGCAGCCATAGCTTAACTGGGTTCTATGCCGATTTGCGCTCCCCAGATCAACCCCGCTGACGGGTGATTGCTGTGGCAAAAAGATCGATAGAAATAGCTGAGAGACGTGCGAAACAAAGGACCCGCATGGTGTGGTGGTGAACGCGTTACTCCCCGGAAAGGATAATATCGCGTTCGTTCCCCACCATAGACACCTGCGGTCCAGAGTTTTGCAAATATCTCAGCAACGTTGTGGTTGTATTTCGCTTAGTAACCTGCCATGAAAATTATAGAAGGCAGAAAACAAAACGTTAAACATATAGATATTACTGTTTGCACTTATTGATAACCTTTAAGGTAGAGATGGAATGGATTGACACCGTGCCACCAATAACTATCTTGAAAGGCAACATCACGTTACCCGACTACGTGCTCGTCGATTTCTCAGCAAGTAGCGAATTGCGGGTGATTAACATTTTGTCTATTCACTGTGTTTTGCTCTCCAGATGGACCACATCTTCACTCCACTACTGATGATGCTATGAAGCACAAATATTGCCATTAAGGGCTACTCGCACCCATTATTCGAACTATGGTTCTATATCTAAGACATCCACTATCAACAGTAAAGATAATGATTCAATATGGGTGAGCTAACACGAGGCTGCTTAAAACTTCTGTTTGGCTAACGTTTCGGAGTCTTCGCCTTCCTCAGAACGGGATTGCTTCGAGTCGATTGTCCATAGTTCTCCCTTCTTCCGATGACGGATGTTGGTCGATTCACACTTGAATCCTCCTCTATGGTGCTGTACAAAAAGCACCGCTGAGGGAAGTTCCCTATCCCTAGCGGTGCTGCACTGGATTCAACTCGATGTGATCACGAAGACCCATATAAGAACAAATAAGAATTATGGACAATCAACTCCGATCAATTCGGTTCTGAAGAAGGTGAAGGCGCCGAGACACTAGCCGGATAAAAGTTTTATACCAATCTCGTGTTAATGCAGGCACATAAAAAATAATTGATTGACGTTACCAAGACTTAATGAAAGTCGATCTTTGTCAGCGATTATTGCAATTGTAAAGTTCAAAGTCGTTTCCATTCGCGTTCTCTTTCTTTCTTTTTCTGAGAAGTGAGAAACGCTGATATCATTGAAAGCGTTTTTGTCGGCATTTTTAACCTATATGGATATAATCTATCTATGCTACATAACAAATGCTTTTTAAAAATAAGGTTAATGAATTTATCACTATGACGATGATGTGCTCCACCACGTCGTTGTATGTTGGCTTTGGTATGACTTGTTGATTGGCTGACTAACAAATCTACGTTTTATCCCTTGCGGAGGACATTGTTAGCATTTGACTTACACTGGAAAGAGCGATGATTTCGTCGACCTAGAACCGGAGTAGAACGACTTTGTTAGAGAGCCAGTGTTGCTACACTTCCTGTGCAACGTTTCCACTATCGTCAACCTGCTGCTTTACTCTTTCCAACACTCGAATCATCGAAATATCTAACATAGGATTCTCCATATTTGTTGAAATCTTTTCCTACCTTTGTCAGTTACCAACTATTTTCAAAAATCTGAAAATTTGGTGCGCATATTGGCAGCAAGATATTTTTCTAAATATTAGACTGTCTTCACTTTAGCATTGAAGTCCTATTTTAGCTTTATCCACCAGGCATCTTCAACGAATTGATCGCCACCTTCACTTTTCAACGATTATACGGTTTCTATATTTTACAGGTGCGCTTTTGTTTTCCATCTTTGGGTTAATTTCTTCTCGGCCCGATCCCAAGAACTTCTCATTGGTTTATCGAAAAACTTTTTTTCAGGTCTATGTCCCCGCCTATATTTCTGTGTTCATCTCTTGGGTGAGAAGATTTATTTTGTATTTGAGAAAAATCTTCAATAGCTCTGAATAGCCGCTCTGCTTTTCCTGTATTCAAGGTGTCGTTCTACCTCGGTGCCGAACAAATTCCTTCCCGAACAACCGTCGGCGTGAACTCGTTGCTAGCACTAACGTATGTTCGTCTCATACCTTGTTTTGGTACAACGGTAAAGACCACTATAGAGAAACATAAAAAATAACTCACAACGCTTATCGTTTCCCCTAGTGCTTTCGGTTTGTTTTTTTGATTGAATGCAATCTGGGGGCAGATGACCAGGGAAGAGTACTTGCGTAAGGTTCCGTTATTGAATCTTTATCGTGATTTTCATTAGTCTCTAAGACGAGGATTCCACCTGTCTTTTCTTCCTTTTTTACTTTTTTGACCTCTTCAATAGTGATTACTGATTATAACGATCATATTAGCAGATTCACCAAGTAAGTAAATACAGGTTTAATCCGTAGCTGCATAAGCGAGATAATGAACCAGTAGGAATGACCCAAAAATGTGGAGGCTCTTGTTGGAGTGGATCCTTGCTTATTATGCTTCACATCTATGGCTTCCTGAAATAACGACGTTTTAAATAGATTAGACCAATACACCTCCATTTTAAGCTCGTGCAATGCAGTGGTTGTGCCCTGCAATAGGCATGTGATTGTTGAATCGAAGTCGTATCCTTGCCTAACTAAGCATTCTCTCCGTTCCTCCACTACAGGGTCTGCAAAATCGCACCAGGCATCTCTTGCAATAGCTTCGATTCATAAAGGAGAGCACTTGCATGAACTGGGAACGCTGTAGCAAGGCTATTCCAGGAGAATTAATTTGTCAAGCACTCAACGTCTTTTTTATGAAGAAGACGAAAATCTCTAGTAGTAGCTGAACTGACAGTCAAACCGAGAAACGCAATAAAATGGGCAGAGTCACTTATTGGAGGGTAAATGGGCCAGCACGAATTCACATGAACTCGTGGCGAGCAAGGCCGATGTCTAGGAATCAAACAGATGCCGCAAATGCAGGGGCTGTAACTGCTAACATGGTGTCATCACATTTGGAAATATATTAAGAACACTTAAGGTGCTATCAATGTATTCCAATAAGAAATAAAATCCAAAGTTATCCAATGAACCGAAAATTATATCAAGTATGATCTTGTAGATGCAATGTAGTTTTCCGGAAAAGTAACGACATCGACAACATCTTCCAAAATTTTGTTTTGAGTTTGAATCGGTAGAGGAGATCTATTAAGAAAGAGTAAAAGCGTAGTTTACGTATCAAAGTTTTCCTGTTTTTTCTTATAAGCCTTTTTCTCTTTTGCACTCTTCTTCTATTTATCACTTGCTATTTTCTCCGTAAAATTGTGATTTATTACACTACGACTATACTTACTGTGATAAGTGATAAGCGTAGAGAGTTTGTCGTAATTCCTCATCAGTTAGATGTGGAGATAACGAAAAAGCATCTCGAGGATGCTTCGCTTTATCGCCCATCATCTGAGGAGGAATTCAAAAGTAAATACCGAAAACTAAACCACGAATGGGCCAAAATGGCAAGGGCTGCTGGTTTAAAACCATCAGTTATCTCTCAACTTAAAGTTGACTTACCAACATGCCGCGTCTTCTACTTATTTATAAAAACTCATAAGTTAGTATCCAGCGATGATCTTGCGTCTACCGATCCATCACTATTTAAGGTTAGACCTATCATTAGCTGTGTAGACGGGCCAACGGACAGGATAACATGGTTTTTAACCCTAATATTTAACCAGTTGTTGAAACACATTCCAGCCCATTTTACGAATACCCAGATGTTTCTAGATCGTCTACATACTGAGCAGTCCAGCAGCGCGTACGTGATGGAGACCTTCGACGTTACCGCCCTTTATACAAACGTGTCGAATGACTCCGCAATGCAAGCCACATTCGAACTCCTTACACAACACGAAGGAGAAATAAACATGTATGGCTTCAGGATAGAGCACCTGATGGCACTCTTAAAAGAATGCTTGAACTGCTCAATCTTCAGATGGTTCGGAAAGTACTACGCTCAAATAAGAGGGTTGGCAATGGGACAACGACTGGCTCCAAGCCTTGCCATTGCATTTATGTCTAAGGTGAAAGCACCGGTGACTGATCTCGGGCCGCTACTCTACTGTAGGTATGTAGACGACTGCTTTGTCCTTTGCTCAACACAACAGGAATTGGACAAATGCTTCGAATTGTTAAACGCACAGTCAGAGTATATCAAGTTCACCCGAGAAAAGCTGAAAGGAAAATGGCTTCCATTTTTGAACGTACAAATTCACCTATCAGAAAATGGCTACATTACAAAATGGTACCGAAAGCCAAGTAGTAAAAATATCTTGGTTCATTACCTCTCCTCTCACCCCTCTCACACGAAAAGGGCGCTTATAAGAAACATGTTTCGAACAGCAACCAACGTGTGCACGGGAAGAGAGCAGAGAGAGGAGTCACGGAACTTAGCACGGCAAATAGCCATTTCTAATGNGTCTAAGGTGGAAGCACCGGTGACTGATCTCGGGCCGCTACTCTACTGTAGGTATGTAGACGACTGCTTTGTCCTTTGCTCAACACAACAGGAATTGGACAAATGCTTCGAATTGTTAAACGCACAGTCAGAGTATATCAAGTTCACCCGAGAAAAGCTGAAAGGAAAATGGCTTCCATTTTTGAACGTACAAATTCACCTATCAGAAAATGGCTACATTACAAAATGGTACCGAAAGCCAAGTAGTAAAAATATCTTGGTTCATTACCTCTCCTCTCACCCCTCTCACACGAAAAGGGCGCTTATAAGAAACATGTTTCGAACAGCAACCAACGTGTGCACGGGAAGAGAGCAGAGAGAGGAGTCACGGAACTTAGCACGGCAAATAGCCATTTCTAATGGCTACGAAACTGTAGCTCAGAATAGGTGTAGAGGAAATCGTAGGCCTCCAAACGACAACTCTAGCGATAGAAGGGTCCCGTTTAACCTACCCTTCATCTTAAATGATATAAGTACAGCCATAAAACGCTGCTTAAGAAGGGCGGGCTTAGAGAATTCGGTGAGCGTAGTTGAAATACCACCGAGTAATCTTAAGCGCCAGCTAGTTCGCAACCGCCTGTATGACCGTCTATGTGCAACTCAAAATTGCATAATTTGCCCCAGTGGTAGAGACGGTGATTGCATGAGCTCGGGCATAGTTTATCTGATCTCCTGTAAGACGTGTGGTGACGAATACATTGGCGAAACGGGTAGACCCCTCTGTGTCCGCATGAAAGAACACCTAGCCGACAAAAATAGACCAAATACCCCGCTAGGCACGCATAGGACCCAGAGACATAACGGGGACGACTTCGAAGTATGTGTCACGATCCTCGCACGCGAAAACACAGGCGCGAAAAACTCTCGAGGCACTCTGGATTAATTCCAGAAATCCGAAAATGAACCGCAGGGAAGAATGCCTCATTATCACGCGTGATATAGGGCAGTATATAAAACTGCTTTTCTGATGTGAGGGGCACATTATACTTCCACGTGATTTCTGTGCGGTTGGTCTCTACGTGACATACTTAGTGGAAACCTCATAGGAAGCGGTGAGTGTGCAAAGCTGTGTTCAAAGTGATTGAAATCTTGGTTTGGGGTTTCTTTNCACAGGCGCGAAAAACTCTCGAGGCACTCTGGATTAATTCCAGAAATCCGAAAATGAACCGCAGGGAAGAATGCCTCATTATCACGCGTGATATAGGGCAGTATATAAAACTGCTTTTCTGATGTGAGGGGCACATTATACTTCCACGTGATTTCTGTGCGGTTGGTCTCTACGTGACATACTTAGTGGAAACCTCATAGGAAGCGGTGAGTGTGCAAAGCTGTGTTCAAAGTGATTGAAATCTTGGTCTAGGGTTTCTTTGTTTGGTTATGGAGGCGTCTGGCCGAGTAGATTGCTATCAACTTGACCTTTCCAGGCTCTGAGGAAGGCGAAATCCGCCGAAACGTCAGCTTAATCGTGAACAAAGAATAATAACACCTCGCGTTTGCTCAACAAAAATACGAAGAAAATCACTATACTTACTGTTCAGGTTTCAATTCGGTTCGGTCGTCAACAACTTGCCAAAGACCAGTGATGTAAAAGGTTCGTTGAATCAGGTGCCAATCGCAAGTCTGAGAGAATCACAGCTTCTTCGTCGAGACATGTTGAACAGCACGTAGGGATGTCCATATGCTCATCGACTAGTTAACCATTTCATACAACGGGGGCAGGAACCAGTATTTGAGCAAGTAAATGTGGTGGTGAAGGGATAGTTAACTCTTAGAATACCAAGTTGTTGATGAGTATGGCCAATGTCGATGTTGTTCAGCGATCGACGTCTGGATCCTCAGCTCGATGGCGTTCATCTTCGCCTCTCTCATCGAACTTGCCGTCGTCGGCTACCTGACAAGGAACGGCCATCACGCCTCCATCAAGTGTGTCGTTGTTTCTTGTTATTTTCCTCGTTTTTCCAGCACTTTTCCATCGATCCTTCATTATTATTTTGATTACTACTATTGTCATATCATTGATACTATTATTCCTGTTATTTGTCGCTGTCAACTATTGCTACTAATCTCTGTCATTATTTTGAAGCTGACCGTCATTTAACCTCGGTGCTATAATAATCAACATTTGTTTATATTGTTGAGCTTACACGAGATTGATATGAGATATTTATTCTGCTAACGTTTCGTCGTCTTCATTTTCATCAGAACCGACGATCCTTGTCGATCGTCCATAGTTGTTCCTCTTCTCGATGTGGCGTCTTCGTCTCGCATCGAACCGGATCTTCCTCAGTTGAGCACTTCGAATAAGCGTTCCTTGGAGTCTCGAGGTCGGTCAAGGCAATGTCTGCCCTAGGTTGTCACCACTACAAGCAGTCGTCGCCCTTGTGGATCAGAGGAGCATTTGCTACCATGGACTAATTGATACCAGGACGGTGGCGGATCCTGGCATTGGTTTACTCTCAGCTGGGCTTCCTAATAGAAAAGCTCCGGGCTCCTTCTCAGCTTGGGAAACCGTGCTGGGGTGATGAATCTCCCAGCTAAACATCGAAGCCCGACGCCCAGGGACACCACCCAGTCACGATGAGGCAGTAAACCGTTTGGAGGCACTATTATTAATTATTGCTGTCTTATTTCTGTTATTGTCAATTGTTTGCTATTTATGATTTGCTATTATGATTATTTCTGATCATTGCTATCATTATTATTACTAATTTTTGTTATTATCAATTATTACTTCTATGCTTGTGGACATTCCTGTCTTTTTATTTCTCTCGCCCTCTTAAATCAATTTTACAAGCAATAATAATAACAGTGATAACATTATTAATAATAATGGTTGATGGTGATAACAATAGTAATGGTTTGCTAGTTTACTTATTTTGCTTTACTTAAAGTTTTGGTTTGGTAGCTTAAGGGTGGTATTAAAAAATGGTAATTCTGCTTAAGAAATTCTTTACTGCGTTCTTGAGCCAGAGGATGTGTAGGTCATTCGTTAGAGGTGCTCTCCAATTCACATTCAGTCCCTGATTCGATCCCTTGTTCCTGCCTGATCAACCCTGTTATCCTTCCAAGGTCGCAAAGTTACTATAACAGCTGTCTGGGAGGGTATAACTCGATGGATATATTTTTACGCCCGCGGAAGTCATTGCAAAGGGAAATGTGCATTCAATCACTTCTACGAGTCCCGATAAAATCGAATCCATGACGCATGCCGAAAAATTGATGAACAACGAACGCTTCATATTCTCATGCACTTGCATTTGTAGCACAGTTCTCGCTTCTTCAAACCGACTTTCCTTTCGCGTGTGGAAAGGCACCGACTGCCTTTTCAACTTTACTCATTTTACTCTCCACTATGCTCTGTGTGGGATAAGTCCTATCCGTAAAGAATACAACTGAATGGGAAGTATGTTGTGCCCTATTTCTTTCATTCGCTTCTTACCACCTCGCCATGGCATCCATTCACTTCAGACGACATGATGGGAACACATCCAGCTTATAGAACCATTGGCTGGAAAAGATGTACCTCCACCCGTATGCAGGCAGCATATAAGGATGGCTTTCTTACTGCGGCCATAGCACATCTCTATTGCTTTTCCTTGCATGTACTGATTGCACCGACTACTTTGCACTGACCTATTACACTGACCTATTATCTTTATGAAGGTTCAGTTTTCCCGTAGTGTACGACTTTTAAAATCAAAGTACTCCTATCCCCTGCAACTTTAACAGATCACGTTTAGGCCTTATTTATATGACAACTCAATTGAGCTAAAAACTTCGTCTTCGTCAAAATGCCTAGTTCGGCTTCGTTTGGAAACATTCAAGTTAAACGCATTTCGAAGGCTTTTACGTGGTTAAATAAAGCACGTCTTGATGTATTTCCTTCTCAAATAAAGCTCGAGTAGACCTTGGCAGATTGAAAACGCTTCGCATTCTTTAACTCCATAGTGGAGGAACGCACGTAAAGATGCTTTATTGAAAAATGTTCGCTTCTTGTAAAAATAACGAGAGCTTGTGGCACAGTGGTCGGAGGCGCCGTACAACAGACACGTGGAATCGGTCCCCATTTTTATGGCCCACCAAGCCCACTGTTCCCCTGGGGTCGACAAATTGGTATCAGACTTGTCTGGAAGGATAGCAGCGGTGGCTCGGTACATCGGTAAGTCACTGCGAGTCAGTGTAAAAGCTAGATATGCATTCAATCACCTGCAAACGATGCCTCTCTCGAGGATTGATCAACGTGGAGAGCTTTATCTTTTTTTATCCTTGTAAGAACAACTGAGTATACTGGAATTCGGAAATCATGATATAACCGTTATAAAAAGGATTTGTGGTTCACAGTGTGGAAAATACGAAAGGTCCCACATGACCTCGTACTGTGGTCAAAAATTCTCAAGTGCTTCTTAGCAGTTTTATGATTTTCTCATGGTATATCAGCACTTCTGTCAACTCTCCGCTCTTTATTTACAGTTGAAGTTTACTTTCTTAGCCGTCACTTCTAAATGAATGCGATAAAAAAAATGCTATTCAACGTTTTTAGTGGGAGCACCTTCCCCCGATACCGACAGTTACTCTGTTTTTTCCATTTTCAGATGCCACTGTTCGTGGCTGTGTACGAAATGTCGTGAATGGACCGCAGTGAAACTGGATAGGGTGCGGAATCACTGTATTTCAATATAATATTGCTCTTCAGTCTCCGAATCAATACTCTTTCTTACTTCTTCTCGAGTAACCAATTCTACTATGAATCGAATCGATCATCTCTTTCAGGCATCATCAGTGATATTTCCAACTTGCTTCTTCTTTTTTAACATATGGTACTGGTTCGTGTTCTTAGGGTGAGTTCTTAGCTTTTAGTTCGAATTCAGTTTCTCAAACTAGCATTCCTCATGTCTGGAGTTAGCGAAACGCTCACTGACATTTCATGATGGCTCATATGTTCAAAATTTTCATGAAAGTGCAACTGGTTGATTCCAGCGCGATTTCTATGTGGTTTTATTGCGTCAAAAATGTCTTAGTGTCATATCTTATATAAGGTCAGTAGCTTCCATACTGCAGATGTCGTGCTTAACATAGTTCAAGCCACTTATCACAAGTTATAAAAACCAAGCACTAGGACGGATTGCACTGGTAGAAAAACTCAGACTTGTAGGCGAATTGGAGATGATACACGTTTCTGCTGTACGATTGCAAAAAAATATGTATAGATCCTGCGACGATTCTTTGCTTATTGTACAAACAAAATGACAAAGAAATTTGCTTCTGATTATACGAATACTGTGATGTCTCTTCTCTGAGTACATCTCAGATAGTACCTATTGATGAGCTCAGTGCTCCTCGCAAAATGCGAAAAATTGTAGGTAGTCGCTAGTATTTTATCCGGTAGTTCTGTTCTCCACCGCAGATTTAAATACTGCGTAGGTGTGACTTTCTCTTGAATGTCGTGTTAGCAGAAGAGCATTCTTAAATTACCACCACATGCGGTCTCTCATCCCAATGGATCGTAGGAAGTCGGCTCTAGTTTGTTTCTGTATGCTTTCGATCGCAACTCCAATCTTAAGGGATGAAAAGCTCTGGGCGTTGATCAATCCCTGAGGGATGCGTCATGCATTCGACTTCATTAAGTATCGCTCGAGGTGATTGAATGCATATCTGGCCTTTACAATGACTCGTGGTGGCCTACCGATGTATCGAGCCAGTGCTGCTATCCTCTCAAACAAGTCTGGCACCACTTTGCCGACCCCAGACGGAGGGAAGACTTGGTGGGTCATAGGCGCGGGGATTGATTCCGTGTGTGTGTCACAGTAGCGCCTCCAAGCACTGCGCCACACGCGCCCAACTCGAATCTTAGAGGGGATGAATACGAGTGGGTTGTTTCCAGAGGATATTTCTGGTTCAGAACGGAAATTGTCGAAGAAAAAATTTGGTTCAGGGCGTCTTCGTTAGCAGCTGAATTTAGCAGTTGAATATTCTGATAGCACTTCTATACAGCAGTTCTGTTTCGGAATGCTTCCTACATTTTTTCTTTCTACTTGTACCTTGTTTTATCCCCCTGCATGGATCTTCTACAACTGGCATTTGTCAGAAACCATTTTAGGTGTGGAGAAATAGGATTAAGTCTCACCTTTCTTCTGTTTTCTGGTAACTACGTAGTGGCTTAAGAGACTTGGTCTAAACTTCTAATTTGCGAAACTGAGATACGTTAGGCATAACCTTTAAGTTCACCGACGAAGTTTCTAGACTTCGGTAGGGTCTTTCCTAATCTTTTAGTTATATGAGTACAGGATTTCATTCTGAATCAAACGCGACTAGAAACTCATTATTAGAACAAGAAGGATTTAAGCGACTTGTATTCTTCTTTTTGGACGATGATAATAGTTCTTTCCCAATAGTAAATCGGATCCTCCAATGCATTCAGAAGATGATGAGCAGATCCAGGTCAGAATGATGGCACTAGCAGAGTGCAAAGAGATAGCATCTTGTATTTGTGTTAGCGTGGTCGATTCCCGAATGAGCCGTAGCGTTAGTGGACACCCATGTCCAGTTGTTGTCTTCTTAAACGTAGAGGAATGAATCCCCATAGACGCGTGGTTCATATGAGTTCTGTAAGAAAGTTTTCATTCCGTTTTGATGTCTTACTCCAAACTTTCCTATTCTGTAATCGCTGTCGTTGGTCTTTTCTATTCTGTCATTGGAGCTTGAGGCAATAGATTTGTAGAATGACTTATAGCTTCTCCAACCGATTATGGAATGAATCTATCTCTTTCATCAATTGGTTGGAAACAGCTGATGATACTGATCTTCTTTTAATGCGAAGGTTGATGGCGGCAATGGTCAAACCAGATAGTAGGATCTTGTGTAAGACAGCATAATGAGTTGAAGATGGGTGTACGACAAACCTACGCCTTCGCCATTTAATGAGAAAATTGTTCCTTAACGAAGGACTAGGATCTATTCATCTAATTGGCGTAATACCGAACAACATTTCTCCATATGCTTGTTGCCGTGTAGACTCACTCAAGTCACTGCTAGTGTCTTTTGTGTCATAATAACTTTTAAATTCCTTCCCAACCCCTGTTCCATGTCTATGCTCATAAATATGGTTAAATGCATAAGAAAGAACGGGTAAAGTGGAAAATAGCAAATAATTATGCAGTGCCAATAAGTCCAGTTGATTTAAAAGCTATGTTTAAGGAGAAGAAGGATTAATACTGGAGTGTAGCGAAATTCCTACACCTAAGATGGATGTTGAGTCAGTGTGCGGTCTAGGACAAAGGCAGTGTACACTCAAACAAAAAAGTCCATTTATGACTTGACAGTACGTCTGGTTTACCTCAGAACTCGTATGGAAAACTACGGGGATTAATTATACAGTGGACGAATTGTCGTTTCTTACATTTATTAATTGGTAATTTCCACTTGAGTAAGTAGAACAGGTTCTTTAAGCGTTATTGGACCGCTTCTAACGGAGATCTCGTATATGACAGTTAAGTTAGATGCCAAAAAAATGAAATAAGAAGTACTTTAACGAGTGCTCACTCGTGGAAAACGGGCAGAGGTTTTCATAAAATAGCACCAACTGTATCGAGGAGTAGTGAGGTCATACGCACAGGGGCTCTTCAGTTGACTCTTACTGGGCTACTTTGCAACCACAAGCTTTTCAAAGGTCCTTTAAAGTATGGACGTAATACAACCGTTGTACCACATATAGCATTGAGACGACCAACACAGCAAACTACACTCTGTTCTCTTGTTACGTCTGCTAGAGTATTCCCACGAACGCTAACGAATGCGTTTTCTAGATGTTTGTACTTACTTGCTATGTTTATTGACTTAATAGGGAACTAATGCCGCCCTTTAAGATGCAGGTTGTCTGAAGTGATGAATTTTGTGTTTCAGGAAAGTCACCCGAGCTGCTGGATAACAGTTTTCTCTGCAATCGGTTGGCTTCAAGAATTCCACACGGTGATTTTACAACTATGACAGCAGTTTTTTTTGTCCAAATATTTTCAAATATTTTACATGGTTGTAATAAAGGATAATAAATGTCGCATGTCTTAGTATCCCTTTCGTATTTCAAGATTTTTGCAAGGGTAACGTTGAACTGAAGAACGGCATCGAGATGAGAGACTGCGTTCAGAGTCTTGGTGTCGGAAGCGAACTGTTACGTTGCATATGGAGCTACTATGGAGTGGCTTTCTTTAGGTTGCTTACCGTAATTTTTATACTTTATCGACAAGTTTTCCAATGCAGATATTTGTACTGAACATTGGCCGATGAAAGCATTTCTCTATACCTGATAGTTTACAAAAAATCGCTTTTCGAATGTGTTCAGTGGGCTGGTTTAGCACATACAGGACCACGTACACCGAAATGTGTACACACCTCCAAAGTAGGGAAGAGATGTTTTCACCCCACTTCTTGTGTTCCATAGACAGCTTGTTCAACATAGATATTCCAGGCGTGGCTCTCGAAAAGCTATTTTCCAAAACTTAATGGTTTGGAAAAAAAACCTCTTTTGGATGAATTCACTTTGTGACGACAGAATATTGCTGCTGAAAAGAGTGTGCAGCATAGAGAGCATAGTAAGTGAAGGTATGCAGAAATACCTGTGCTTCAACACTGAACACGTTTTGCTATGATAAAATAATAAATCATTAAGGACACTTGTTCGGAAGGGCGTGGTCCTCATGAAGCATGCGCATTTCACGTGCTTCAACCTAAAATAAAAGTGACACTTCAGGAGCGCTACACATTTCCTTATAGCCAGAGAGCGAAAGCTCTAATATTTGATGCTCGTAACATACATTAATGTATAGAAACCAGCACTGTCCGTCACGTGTTAGCCATATAAAATTCAATTTTGCCAGTATCAACTATCGTCCTGTTGGTCGTCGAAGGGCTCGAGTGGGCGCCAGTAAAACTTCCATTTCTCCTTGTCGTGTGCGAGAGTAGACTAGTGAGTTTTGCTCGCTCTAGGGACACTCTGAGCATCATATCTTTCTTCTAGTGCTTTCGTGACGAGCTTTGACCACTAAAGGCTTCTTTGATTTTCGTTTATGCGCATTACGTATCCGGTCCATCTTATCTTAGACAGCTTAGCATGAAGAATAGCATCTTTAATTTCGGATCGTTGACGTTGATGGAGCTTCGGATCCCTTTGCTCACTTACATGATACTGAAGACTCCTAGCACTGCCCTTTCGACTGCTCGTTTAAAAACGTTGAGTGCTCTTTCATTATGCTTATGCAGCAACCAAGTATTCTGACGCATAAGTTAAGGAAGAAGGAATCGTGGAGTCCAAAAGGTGGGCGCGTAAACGACGAAGATTGTTAAAGCCGGTATTGATTCACATCTCTTCAATCGTAGACGTCTTCGGATTGTTAGTTGCTCAAACACGTCGATATTTATGGCTAAACTCATGCTGACGAGAAAACCGACGCCAGCGACTCCTCTGTTGTAGCATAATCCGAGGAACAGTTCATCTCCAATATCATAGACGACGTGAGTAGTGCCTTGCCGTCTCAGCCTGTCCGATGATTCGTGCCTTACCATTGTTAGTACAAATCGTTACCCCTTTGCGATTTAGACTGCCTAGAATGACTTTGAGATTTTACCAGTCCCTCCGTACTCGTCCTACCTAACGTTGCCGTACCCGGGGTTCTTTCGAGATTAGGGAAATGAGGCCAATTTATTCTACCGTGTCTGGTTTTCTCATACCCAGGAGTAGCTTATTGAGCTCCTAACGTGAAGGCACGGTATACCTACGGGTAACTTGCCACTCTCTCCCAGAGTAGACCGTTTCCTCTGCTCACTAACATGTTTTTGAATGCTGATTCAGCCTGGTCTTTCTTAGAATCCTGATTTTCACGATGCTACAGCGTTCTTAGACTTTCATCACATACAGTTATCTGCCTCTGTGGATTGGAGCGATGTTTGTTACTACTTGACGTGGTGCTCGAAGACTCGGATTCTTCTACGACGTCATTAAGGGTCATGAACGACCTAACAAGCCGAATCGTTGGGAAACAAGCCTAAGTTTCCTTGGAATTTAGATAAAGCCCAAGTTTAAGCCTAGAAGAACGGTTGCAGAGGACAACTGGACAATTAACTAGTAAGCTGCATTTCACTAGTTTATAAATCTGGCTGCAAAGGTATCCATTAAACGGACAAATTTAGCAACGGTCTCATTTATGATATTCACCCTCTTGTCTTTTTGTCCATGTCCTGTCGCCTGACCATAGCACAATGTCTAGTGACGTTTTGGCATGGAACAAAAAATCGTTGTCGGTTATACGAAACGCGTGGAAAACGGTTTTAACTGAAGGTCCTGCATGTTTCTTTCGTGAGATGCAACGTCACTTCCAGGTCGAGCTTCGCAAAGTTTGCCAACGTGGCAGTGATATATAACACTGTTGATATCGATGGGTATAAAAGAAGCACAGTGACCTCACTAGTTTCACTTTTCTTTTAGTTACCAAGCGAAATGGGTAACCACTCCTCGTCACGACAAATTATCGGACCTATTGATACGGAGATTATTATGAACCATTACAAAGCATTCAGTAAGTTCAGCTAGTTTCCATCCTTCGCGCTTCTGTTGGGTTTTGTCTTCCCTTCATCTTTGAAGAAAAGATTCTTCGAAGCGATTTGAGGTGGAGGTTGTTTTTTGAAAAGATTTCATCAGTGTTAGTCTTTACACGACGTGTCCCTAAGGCATGAATAGTTGCAGTTCCAAACAGATCATATACTTCTAGGCGAGGCTGAGCTTCCAGTTAGCAGAATTTCCAGTCTATGTATGTACACGGTGGTTAGATAAAGGAAATAAAGTAGTCGCTGTTAACAAAATGTGGGAACGTTTCCGAAAGTGGAGAATAGCATTGAAAAGCTACTAAGTGGCATTGCACTGCTTTTTGAAGGAATCTCAGGAGTTCTACTCTTCTGGGATCTTCGTTTTCGTAACAGATTTGCCTGCCCGGGTAAAAGACCAAAGTGTCCATTTTGGTCGTCCATGTTCTTCTACAAGCCAATTCCACTGACATAAACTAACGGGAAAGGAATACAGAGATGGTGATTAAAAGAAGGAAAGTTGAAAAGAAAAAAGCAAAAGAAAGGAACACAGAAGAAAAGTTAAGTAGTGAAGACTATTTGTGTCTTTGTGTCTCACATCTGATAATTAGTGGATCACGAGGTGATAATGGTAGTTCGGTTACAGGAATATTGGCAGAAAATCAGAAGTTACCAATGTCAGAAGCTTTGAACTACTTCTAAATTAAACTGGTTTAAGAGAAGCAACGGTGCCCGTCGAGAGCTGACGGGTATAAGTGTCTACATATATTCAGACTGTTAAGACAGCGTCAAATTGCTTGATATTTAGCTAATCCGGAGTCGGCACCAGCTAACGTAGAGTCACAAGAGGAAGAACATGAAGGTCGTCAAGTTGGAATTGTAAGTTTTTTGCATATACCTAGCGAGATCATGACTTGAACTTTGAAACCGCCACTGACCAATTTTCACGTTTTCCTGTCTAACTTCTGACGCACTTACGTGAGCAATGCTGAGACAAAGGAAATTCCGTGAACATAAGGGAAACATTAGATCGTCATATTGTGCTGAAGAACTTGCTACTATGAGAAAAGCAGCATAATCCTGCGCGAGCCCATACAAAGAAGAGCTTACCAATCCATCGAAGTCCAACTAGCAATTGCATAACCGAAGTAGAGATGTTCTAACGACCCCTATAAGATTCCGATAAAAATACAAGATATCCTATTTACTTAATACTATTTAACTAACTAGGGTGCGTGTGGAGTAGTGGTCGGTGGCGTCCGTCCTGCAACCCACACGTGGGATAGAACCCCGCACCCATGGCCCATCAAGCCTTCCATCAGGGTCAGTAAATTTGTATCAGATTTCGCTGGGAAGATTACAGCACTGGATCGATACAGTGGTAGGCCACTGCGAGTAAAGACCAGATATGCATACAGTCACATTCGACGATGCTTATTGAAGACGAATGTATGGCGCATCCCTCAGGAATTGATCAACGCTGAGAGCTTCATCCTTTATCCTTTTATCCAACTAATATGCAAAATAATCGATGTGAAGCTGAAAAACTTCCATTGACTGGAGATTGATTGCAGATGTCATCGGACTACCAGTTAAGTATGAAACAGCTTACGGATGATGAGGTCAGATACCTTCTATTTGCTGAGTGGTCAAACCCGATTATTTTTTCAACGAAAAACATAATTTTAGTTGATTTAGAATTATGCCTGTAAAAGTGTTCATTTACAAATTCTAAGGGGAAAATAAGTATAGAATAGCTTAACTAAGCCTAACTTGCAGAGCGAAGACTTTACTTAGCTCGGAGCTAGAAGTGCGTCAACAAAATCGCAGCCAATAAAGTTAATCGAGACTATTATAATCCGGATCAGAGTGTAACGAAATGGTTAGCGGCGGAGTGTAGCGGTTCAGATTGATGTAGAATATTAGCCACGCGGGTCTTTTAGTTGATGAATTGATCTACCAGTCTCAAACCTCAAACTTGGGTAATTAAACCTTTAATACATAAATACAACGCTAATAACGTAGTAGTAACGATAGAGAAGTAATGGTAGAGGAATGAAACAAGTTAGAGCTCTGAGGTGCTAAGGCCTGTAGTGAAGTGAGGCTAACAATGAGGCAATGGCATTCAAACATTATTATACCATTAATACATTATCAACAACAATAATGGGATTACAACGAAATAGCCATTGGTCAGCAGTGAGCGATGCCGCGCCGCGTCTATCCGCGGCCGGTGCGGCGGCTGAGGAAGACAGTATGCTGGGGGCGGAGGGAGGAGACTATATGCCGCCGAGAGGGAGACAGTATGCTGAGGTGGTGGGGGTTACAGGCGGTCGTGTTTCGGCGCTAGAAATGCGTGTTTTCCACGGTTTCGAAGATGAGAAAGATTTCGAAGATTAGAGCTTCGCATAAATTTCGGAAGACATCGTTCAAGCGCTCAGTGAGCAACGCGTTGTTCACAAACCGACTTTCGGCTTTAATATCGTATCTGAATCAACTAGTAGGAGACTGAGCGAAAGAATCGTTGCCTAAAGGTACAATAGGTCTACTTCGCAGTGAAGACCTGAAAACACCATTACAAGGTTCAGTCGGGACCGCAATGAAGATCAAATTGCTTAACTAACAACAGGCCAACCTCAGTACCCCAGCGCACTGTGTTTTCCCGACGTCCCAATTACGAATCAAAACCGCTGGCACAGTATGATTAGGAATTTATAAAATTCCTTATTTGTTGCGTAAATAGTGCATTCCTCATTGAGTCACTGAAAGCGAACAGCTTCTTGCTCCGAGCTTAAAAATCTTGCTTGCTGTTTTTTGTTGTTTTTCTATCTTTGACAAATTTATGAGATCATTTTTAGAAGACGGCAAGAGAGCTTGATGAAGGGAAAAGGTTAGCGATGCCAGTGTTTGTTGGCATTCCTCGAAGTTTCAATTTCAAGGAAAAGTACTTGTTGATTTCTCGTTCAATATTAAAAAAAAGACTTGACAACGATTACCTGCGCTTCTCGAGAAACTGATATATATATATATATATAATATATAGTTCTCGTGCATGAAAACTTCTGACCGTTAAATAAGAATAATAGAAGCCTGGTGTCTCTAGAAGCCGCAAAAGAAAGATGTGAACTACAACCACAACGACGCTGAGAAGTTCGCAAAACTTGGTCGCATGGCCGAATCGAACCACGATTACCCTTTGCAGAGGCTCACCTATTACAGAAATCGGAAAAACGATCAGTGAGAAGAACGCAAAGCAAGGGCCTCCGTGGTCCAGTGTGTATTACAGAAACCAGAAAAACAATGAATGGGAGAAACTCAAAAGAGGGCCTCCGTGGTTCAGTGTGTAATACTTAAACCTCCGCAAGGGGTAATCGTGTTTCGATCTGGCCCGGCGTCCAAGCCTTGCGAATTTCTTAGCATCGTTGTGGTTGTATTTCACAGCATACCCTTCCGTGGGAAAACTATAGTAGTCCGGAAATAAAAGGTTAACACAGAAAGATGAGAGTTTGGAATTCGTTTTGAGAGATATAAGAGCAAAAAATGATAAAGTAGGGAAGCGAATGACATATTTCTGTTAAGAAGCAGGTCAGTGGAACACAAAAAATATGTGCCATTCTTCTTTAAACGCGAACTTTACTTCGAAGTACACGAGATGGAAGAAGAGAGTGCATTCAAAGATGCGGTAAGTGGAGGCACTGTTGTATTACTATTGTGGTTGTTGAGCACTGACACACCGTAACATCGAAGGAAAACTGATACACATGAGATAAGGAGCGAATACGGTTACGGAAGCGTAGATGAGCCAAAGTGCAGCCAGTTAGGATAAGAGAACCACAAATAGTGGTGCAAAAGCCGGAAACGTTTTTTTCAATCTAGTAGACCTAAGAAAGCAAGGTTATTGAAAAGAAGAACGCGAAACAGTTGACATTATAGGAAAAAGTGAACCCGGAATTTAATTGAAGACTTTGGCAGATAGATTACGCTTAGGTTGTAAATGATTGGTCCGCGCTCTGTGCAATATGGAAGTGTATTAAGCATTGAAAAAATAATATAAAACAGAAACGCCTTCTTTATCCCAGTTAATGAAGAAGGAATTACAACTCGTTGTTAGAAGTGGGAAGATGTCAAAGTCCTCAATGTACGCTTAAGGGTATCCTGAAAGGATTGGTTCGCAAAATATAGATTGATGAGCTGCGAACCTCCGAAGTGAACATGATGAATGTTGCATTAAGGCGAAACCTTCGCCGTCGTTGACCAGCTTGAATCGTGAACTGTCGACGGTGTCGTTCACGTACGCGCAGATGGTAGCGATCGTTGGACCGGCTAATGTACATCGCCTTCTCTCACAAGGAAAGGTATGACGAAATCCAGAACTCAACTTGCGGAATAGAAAACCTGAGACGAAATCAGAAGAATCTACTCTCGATGGGTTGGCAAGAAGAAGGGATTTGCAATTCAGGCAGATGATTCTTATCCTATAGCTACTCAAACATATTGTTCATGAATTGTTGTCATTGTTCACAACGCTCAAAGAGATTCCGTCCCGTCCAATCAATAGAATTTAACCTCAGAGTTATATGTTTGATATTTGTTTGACTAGAATATATGTTTGAATATATGTTTGAGTAGGTATAAGTGTGCCAGCAAAAAACTCTCTTAGTTAGATTTTCATGCTAGTTTGTGGCAGTTGTCCGCTTACTTTGCCATCGTGAAATCTTTTTCGCATTTTATCTAGTACTTATATCTTTCTTCCTGTTTAGAAGATGTCATGAGATCTTATTATCTGAACTATTTCAGATCAAAAGCGCGTTGAGTAATACATCTCCAGAAAAGGATTTCACACAGGAGGAACGAAATCAACTGAGAACAGCTTTAGAAATGGTGCTTTACTCATGCTCTTAATACATTGAAGCCTTACTATATTTTTTAGCTTCGTGAATAGACCAGTGACTTATGTCTTGTACAATTTTCCAGCTTTCAAATGTGGACGCCAAAACTTTGCAACAACAAAGCCGACGTGTAAGGTTTTGAGAGCAGAATTTTTTGTTTAACGAGATTCTCGTCGATGGGCAAAAAAAGTAGGCAAAGGGAAACTGGATAAGAAATTAGGTACAGAACGGTAGAGTAGATGGATGGTGTCGAAAGGACTATAAGCGTAAGCATTCTATGTATACCAACTAGTTAACGGCTTTAGCCTATAGATTTCCAGGTGAAATAACAGCTTCGTGTGCGAAGTGAAGCACAAAAGCGTCTGGAGAACTACTGTCCACCATTCGAATGAAACACACAAACGAACAAAGCGAAAAATTTGAAAGAAAGATGAATTAGTAAGCAACATTGGTAAAGAGCTCAATGCTCCTTCCACTAGTGGAATGGTAACGAAGTGAGGGCGTTGTGCTGTCCGGGTGTTGCTGAAGACCAACGATGCATTAATAGTACTGACAGAAATGACCAAGTTCCCTTTGAATTAATTGGAGATAGCATGGGATATAGAACATAGCACCCATAAGAAGTACTGGCGTTTCCAAAATGTGAGAAGAAGACTTATCGTCACCTACATTCTGTAAGCAACGTACTAAAGCCACGTATTTAGACAATAAACTGAACGGTCCTGGGCAATTTCTGTCAAACAATACTTTCAGGTTGCCGCCTGGCCTTCTCGTGAAGGTGACAAGGGTGACAAGTCTAAGAAATTAAGGGAGAGCGTAAGCAGTATAAGTTGTGTTCAAGATTCCCACAATTTTCAGAGCTTCTAAATAGACGATGAAGTCATTTCAGACCGAACCATCCAATCTGCTACAGGAAGCAAATCATGGAGAGATGTGAGATATAGTTTTTTTTCGGATCTCTCTCTATAGTTATATACATATATATTCATATATTTACACATGTACATAACCCAGCTAACACAATGACACGCGGTGGCCTACCGATGCATCGAGATAGTGCTGCTGTCCTACCAGACAAGTCAGATACCAATTTGCCGACACCGGAGGGATGGAACGCTTGATGGGCTTGAGGCTCTGGACCAATCGAATGTGTGTCGTAGGGTGCGCCTAATCCCTGCGCTACACGCATATATACATACGTATATATTTATATATGGTTAAACAAACGTTTTTTGGGAGGAGAGGAATGCGAATATTTCAATCGTTATTTATAATGAAAGTCACTCATGTAAAGCTTGTGGAGTTGTACCGTGGGAGGTGAGTTAATTTCGAAGAAAAGCATTCTTTCCGCAGCGTAGAAGGGAGCGCAGTGTTGCAGTTGATCCAGAACTAAGCCCTGTTTGCTTCGCAGCCACTTAAAGTGTAGAATGCTTCTCGAGACAGGTTCGTAGTCGTCTTTTGCTTAGCGATCCCTTTCCCTTTCGAGTTGTTCAAAGAGATTTGCCGCCTTCCGGCCTTCCTGTGCTGTTGAAATGAACCAAGAAATAATGGCACTGTTTTGAAAAGGTTTATGTTGATGGCAATCTATGTTTTTCTCTTCATTAATCATCGAATATCAATTATAACATGAGTAATAGCGATTTCAGTGTAAATCTTGGAGCTGCGTTGCCAGACGAAATCATGATGCAAGAGGCGAAAGGAAATGAGAAACTGGAACCGTTCGAGGAAGGCAGCAAGGAGATTCAAGGAGCCGCCGACCTCTGCATCAGACCATCAAAAATTGCAGCCATGCAGTCCGACACTGAGCTCAACATTAAATATAAAGCTTTAAGGTACGTGAGGATTTGCTATCTGTATAAATCTGAATGAACAGAAGAGAAAACGAATGCTCTATGAGAACAATAACCCTAGCGCTCAGAACGCTTTTACATTGTTATCAGACCGTAAAACGGCTAGGCATTTCGATCCACCAATGACGAGTCACACTTATTTGTAACAGCCGTCGGCTTAAAATCATCACCGGGATAGTCAGACAGTTCTTATAACTATCATAGTATATTACCTTGTTAGGAAAATACGATTCTGGGTTTTGCCACTTGCAATTAATTGGAAACTCATAAATTTTTGGCACACACGGGGATTGTGCAAAAATACCTTTCTTATTAGAAACTTTGTTTCCTATTTACGTCATTTTTTAAGATCAGGATCTCAGGAACTAGCAAAATCAAAGGACACTAGCTCTGAAGGCCATGAATCTCACGAAAGTCCCCACTCAACTGGTGGACAACGTCATGCTGCTGGCAATTCGACGTCTATTAGAAGTTTCGACGAGAAAAATGAATTTGCAATGCCGTCATCGTGGGAGCCTTTCGAGGACAACGACAGCTTTGCAGACGACTTGTTTCCAGAAACGAACAGCAGCCTCGTGACCGCTGATGATTCATCAATACATTATCCAACTGCAGTCACATGTAGCTTTAGCACGGACTCATTCAAGTTATGTCAAAAATCAGTTGACACCGTCAGTGACAGCTGGTGGTCTGATGAGGATATTGCCCCATCTTGGAACTCCATATCGACGGCCACATTGCCTTCCGACTGTTCTGCGGCGCCAAGTAGCCTCTTCCCGGCAAAGGGCTTTTCGCCAGATGAGGTAGTGACCGCGATGCAGCACACGGACGACCTGGACAAGGCAGAAACTGCCGAACCGGATACCGAGGCAACAAATAGCATATTTAACATTGTGCTTAACGCAAAGTCAGAACAACTGAACCACGTCTGGGGCAGTGAGAAAGGAACGTCAGTCAGTTCTGATCTAGTGACAGCAGTATCGTACCTCGAAGATTGGAAATACAGCCTTCCTGAATCACATCCGCCATCTTTCGGCGTCGATGACATACCAACCGCAATGTGAGCATTTTTTTTAGAAGTTACTGGGCTAGTTTCAACTCAAAAACCAATTTGAGTTGGTGCTTTGTTAAATGTTTCGCACTAATTATAACTACTTTTACTTGATGCTGGTTTCAAGAAAGGTTTCGGGGTTAGTTGAAATCGATAGTGTGTTTTTCTGTTCCCTCATAGAAGTACGAATATGAAGACATGGAAAGATCAAAGATTTATGGAATGGATGGGGTAGACTACAACGGGCTCTTCAAATTTGCTTTAAAAACATATCTTTACCTCTGACATATGAAGATTCAACAATATCACTCTCAAATTTTCAAACTGTGCTGGGAAGATAGGAAGTTAGCCGCGAAATACAACCCTTCACAAGTTCATAAATTGGCGACATTTTACATTTCGACTAGGATTTAACTATCTTGAAAACGTGGCCTAGTCGAATATATGAGCTCATTTATGGCTATACATACACGCGTATGTATACATGTGTACATATATATATATGTATATATGCATATATATATATATATATATATATATATACCTATGTTTACATGATGTGTCACATCGACTGGGATGCGTGTAGCGGTGCCCTCCCGATACACAGGTGGCCGTTTGTTCGATTCCGCGTCCTGTGCTCACAAAGCCCTCCATCTTTCCAGAGTTGGCAAAGAACAAACTTGGTGCCAGACTTTTCTAGAATCATAGCAGTACTGAACGGTCTCTCACTGCAACAATCATTGTTAACGATGCTCGATGAAGTCGAATGGATGGAGCAACCCCCATGGGTTCATCAACACCGAGAGTTTCATCTGTTTTCATCTCTTTGATTGTACAGCTTTTTGAACCTTTTTGGACCTCTTTACCGTTATCATGCTGGTCTTCGTGTGATTTTAACTGGTACTAGTCTTCCCAGTGTGTGAAACATTGTCCATGAAGTGCTTTTAGCGAAGAAAAATGTTCAACGCGAAAGCACCTAGCTTTCATGCCCTTACCATAGGAGATGCTTAAAGCCACGTGGTCTCCCTTAGGAATTCGCCGTGCATTCAATCGTAGCACAGATGACGGAATGTACATCTCGTCTATGCACTGACTTGTGATGGCCTGCTGATGTTTCAAGTTAGGGTTTTCGTCTACCCACATCAATTTGCAGACCCCGGCGTGATGCATGACTTGATAGGAATCGAGCGCGGGATCGAACGAGGAAAAGTGTGTGTATTGGAAGGCGTCTTTAATTACTGCGCTAAGAGCTTTCTCTGTCTTCTGGAAAGCATTTAAAAATATTGTCTACCATGTGGAGACTTGATGAGCTTCAGAAATATAGCATGTAGTTGATAATCGTCAATAATGTGAACAAATAAGAAAAAAAATAAAAAAATTGATCCAAATGTTCTTACGATTTCAAGCTTGTTTCAGACCACATACCACCCTCGAAGCCATGCCGTGATGTGTTGGAAGCGATGATTATATGATAGTTGATTATTTAAAATAATAAACTTTCTGAAGTGGATATCAAGAGAGCGCGAAATATTAAATTTTACAATAAACCAGGCGGTAAAATGGGCACCTTTTGCTAACAGTTCGATTGAATCGCTTTTTGAAGCTACTCAAGCCTTTTTAAGCGCAGACCATATCAGCACAACCAATCTAAGGCTATTTGGCAAGAATCATCTGTTTCATCGGTAGTCCCGTTGACCGTCGAGTGACTCGATCGGGCACCAGTAAATCTTTCATTTTTCTCCGTCGCGTGCAAGAGTAGCCCAGTGAGTTCTGCTCACTCTAGGGACTCGTCGAGCATCATATCTTTCTTCAAGGCTCATTATGAAGAACTCTGACCACTGAGTCGGTGGTCTTCTTGCAGTACGTTCGACATACCGAGGAATCTAGTCACTAACGGCTGTTGTCCATCGGTTGTCATTCATACGCATTACGTGCCCGGCCCACCTTATCTTCGACTGTTTGGCGTACAGAACAATATCTTTGATTTTTGATCGTTGACGCAGGTCGGAGCTTCGGATCCCTTCCTTTACTTGTGTGAAACGGGATACTCCTATCATCGCAATTTCGACTGCGCGTTCGATAACGCTGAGTGATCCTTCATCCTGCTTGCGCAGCGACCAGGTTTCTGACGTATACGTCAGGCAGGAAGTACCGTTAAGTCGAAAAGGTGGGCACAGAGTCGAGCGTTCTTTGTTCTCTTCAACTATATCGTCGATGCTCTTGAAAGCTCCCCAAGCCGCTCGTTTTCTTCTGCTCAGCTCTGGAACTAGGTCGTTCATCATATTGATTTCCCGACCTAGATAGATATAACTGTAGCATTCAGAAATATTTGTTCCGTTGAGCGTGAATGGGGCATGCGAAACCAATCCGTTCTTCATGAACATCATTTTTGTGAGATTTAGTCGAAGACCAACCTTTCCATAGGCTTTATCAAAGTCAGCAAGCATGCGTTCCGCTTGGCTAATGTTTGATGTTATAAGGACGAAGTCATCAGCAAGGCAAAAATGATGTAACTGGTAGCCGTCGATTTTCACTCCCACATTATCCAATTCCAGTGTTCGCATGACGTTCTGTGCCGGTAAATAATTTTGGCGAGATGGTATCGCCTTGCCCAACCCCTTTTTGACAACAATGATAATATCGTTGTAGAATGGTGATATTTTGGTTATGAAATTTTTGTGCAGCTCACGAAGAATCTTTATGTACTGAGTAAGGACTCCTTGACCATCAAGGGCTTCGATGACTGCTTCTATTTCAGTTGAGCCAAAGGTCTTCTTTAAATCTATGAAAGTGAGGCAGAACGGTCTTTTGTACTCTCGCGATACTTCAATGAGTCTTGTTATCGTGAGGATATGGTCCATCGCACCAAATCCTTTTCGAAACCCTGCATGCTCACATGGCTGTCCTTCGTCTAGTGTTCTGTTAATCCTGTTTAGGATGACTCGAAGGAAAATATTGTAGACGACAAACAGTAAGCAGATTGGGCGACAGTTGCCGATACCGTGTAGGTCACCCTTCTTGCAACACGGTCTTGTTGTTCTTCTACTGAGTAGAAACTTTGCATTGAGACAAGTAACGTGTAAAAACTTGGCCAGTGTGTTTACGAGGACTGGCGGAAGGTTCTTCAGGTGTTCTGGTTTATCCTGACCGGACCTGGTACTGTTCGATTTTCCACCGACGAAATAGCATGTCAGATTTCGGAAGGGAGAACCGGTGGTACAATGTGTCCATCCTCCTTTATTTCATATGACGGAAGGTTGACGTGGGTATCGAAGAGATCTAAGTAATATTCGTGGATGATTTTCTCCATTGTCTCTCTGGACGCTGTAACTGTTCCGTCTGGGCGCCGGATTGCAATCAACTTAGTCTTGTAATCGGCCAAGCTTCGGTGGGCTTTGCGAGTGCTTTTCCCGGCCTCTGCAGCTTCGACGATTACTGCTGCTGTTCTCTCTTTAAGATCTTCTTTTATCGCGTCTGCATTGTTTTGCAAGTTCGGACGTTAGTTCGAGGTTGCCTGCAGGTCGTGCAATTCCACGCTGGCGTATTAACTCGAGTGTTTCTGGAGACAAACGTCTCTTGTTGACTTTCGAACTCAGCTTTCATAACGCTAACGTGAAGATGTTGAATGAGCCGATCGTATTCTTCGTCGATGTTATGTTACGGCATCTTCCCAACAGCCGACTTATGAATTGGATAAGTTCCAGTTTATAGTGGTTCTGGGACTTCGGTTTTTGAATTTTTCTCCTTTCCGCGAGAAATAGAATCTTGCACGAAGGAGGCGATGGTCGGATTCCGTGCAGAATTTTGGGACACCAGTGACATCGGTTAGGCAAAACTTTCTATTTACTATAATGTGGTCTACTTCGTTATGGTACTCTCCATTGGGAGACTCCCACGTCCAGCGTTGATGGTGGGGCTTTTGGAATTGCTAGTTGCCATGGATGGTCTTGGTCGTCATGAAAAACTCATAGAGTTGCTCACCGTGTTCGTTCCATTTTAATACGTGAATCCCAATGTAACGTTCTTCGGTAATGTAATGGACAAACTCGCGTTGACGAAAAAGCCGACGCCGCCGTCTCCTCTACTCTCGCGTGTTCCGAGGAACGGTTCCTTTCCTGTGTCATAGACGGCGTTGAATGGGTGGCGTCTTCTCATCTCCACTAGGGCGATGACGTCATACCTTATCCTTCTTGCCTGCATGAGCAAATCTTCTACCGAGGACTGACTCTACCGGATGGAAGTGTACGTGCGTTGCAGAAACAGATCGTCGCCATAGTTCTTCGTGATCCAGGCAGCTTCCATTAGCTCTGAGGTTCAGCCTCTCCGTACTCGTCCTACTCAACGCTGCAAAATTGGAGGCTCTTTCGGGGTCAGGGGAATGAGGCTCGTTTTTTTTTTTTACTGTGTTTAGCATTTTCGATAGCCACGTATAGCTTGCTGGGCTCTGAACGTGGAAGCTGGATATAATCACGGGTGGCTTACCAGGCTCTCACAGGGTTGACATGGAGCTTATTTGTTGGAGGCGACTCCTAACCGCCCCCTGCATATTTCTCAGTCATTTGATTGCAGGCTTTTGGCCGAATTGGTTAGTAGAATACAATCCTCATAAGCAAGAACGCACACAGACACGCATGCATGAATACGCCTTGCAAATATAGGAAGTGCGTGTCAAATCGGCGCTGCAGAACAGGGGGTCCATCTTCTGGATACACCTGCGTCTCAGGAAAGCAGAGGTCGCTTTTGGTCTACGATTAACCTCCTATCCGCCACCTGGAGACGCGCCACGTAGCCTCGCGACTAACCGGCTCGAGATCTCTCGTATGAAGATCTGTTGGTATGAATAGAACTCTGAAAGGCGTTGTGCCAACGTTTAAAAATCAACTGGACGAAGCTTGAATATGATTCCCACTACTCTGGCTCAGCGAAATTGAGTAATAATATGTTACACCATTTGATTTCTTGGCAGTGAATACACTTGTGCAAATACTTTACTAAATCGGCTTTCATTCAATCTCGACGTAACCTTCAGCCTAACAACCCACGTACTACCCCAACACGAATAAAAAGGCGCAATAATATTATTTTATAACCACAATTTTGCTGAGATATTTGCAAAACCCGGAGACTAAAGCGTTCACCACCACACCATGCGAGACTTTCGTTTCGTCTGTCTCTCAGCCGTTAAATATCATTTTAGTTTTAAAAAATATCTATGAAGGAAAATAGAAGCATGAGAATAAGCGGTGTAACTTTGCATAGAACGACATACAGGGAAGACAGCAGCCGCTCGCGTCGACAAAGGCTCATGCTACGGTACTTCTCACCTATGGATGGGCCTCGATAGCCGATAGCGGTGAACCTCCCCGACCACTAGTTTCGAGCGTAAGTCTCTCCTAACCCACTGACGACGGCGTGACACGAAATGGTGTCACGCCGGCTCACTGGTTTACCGAGGCTCTTTACCTCAGCTTTATAATCTGTGGGTGAAGTGTGGAACGGAGATCCACCCATGTTAATTTACAAAAAAAACGCTTTTGAACGAGATCATTTCGCGGTGGGAGGAATTTGCTGGTGAGGAGAGAGTGCACAATAGAGAGCATGTTTAATGAAGAAGTGCTGAAGTATGCCTACTAAACCCATAACGAACTTAATGGACACTATGGTGTCCAATTTCAGTTCACACTGCGTTCCTGCACTTTTTTACCGCACGATTTATATTCTTTCAAATGTAAAGCAGCTTAAAGTAGGAGGGGATGGGAGCGAAAACGGCATGCGGTATTTTTTGTATTATAGAATTTACAAAAGCAACCTGTCCTACGAATTCATCTTTCGTCGATGCACCCTAAAATGCGGCACTTCGAGACATCACCTTCGTATGAGGAAATGACCAATGTCAGCTATCAGCATTCATCTCGCCTTTTATTCCAGAGCGTGCCCGCTCTTTCTACAGACAGCCACGAAACAACTCTTGATACTTGGCGCTTGAATGGCCCGTCTTCACTGGTTGTGCGGGTTCCAGCATCATCTCCATTTCTCAGAAATTTGCTGCTTTAGCTATTGTGGTTCCTTCGAGTCTCGAAGGTCAGTCTGGCGAACTTCTGCTCCAGGTCTGCACCACCACAGGTAGTCGCAGCCTTGTGGATGAGAGGGAGATTTGCCAACATGCGACTTTAATAATAGTACGGTGGTGGATCCTGGTATTGGTCTAAGCTTAGCTGGGCTTCTTGATTGAAACCCCGGACTCCTTTCATTACAACTCTACATGTAATTAGTTAATGTGGCGGATTTTTACATGTAGTTATTCATTTATGAAACGCCTAACTGTGTCTTGCAAACTCCTTATTCATACGATGAAGCATTTATTGAGAGTAAACCATGCAGAATACTCAAATACTCAATGGCAAGCGAAAAAGGCACGTTTTCATGTCTAATCGCACTAAAACATGTGCTACATAATCTTTTCCGTTACTATATTCATTTTTTACGGGTACAGGTTTCCCGAGTCTCCTTCTGAAAAAATACGATACATAATTCTTCGTCGAACATCATTTTCTCTGTGTTTATTGAAGATCGGAGTCGATAGTCACTGAACATACACACGTCTGCATATTTTCCATACTTGCTATAATCTTGGTCCTGGTTTAACAACCAATCTATGTCATCTACCGGTGGGATTAGATAGTGCGGTAGTAATGGTGGTGATTAGTAAGTGCAAAACACGTTCGAATCAACCTAGAGCCCACCAATCTAACAACTGCCTGCATTGGAGATCTGGGAATGCCCTAGCGGGGCTATTCCAGAATTTCCCGTAGTGTCAACTCAACTAGCATTCAGTGACTTCCATAAAAAAGATGAAAGATTTCAAGCAGCTACCGAATCCACACGTAGAATCCGAAAATGTCAATGAATTGTGGCTGCGAGGAAGCGAATCAAACCCAAAAGTGCCGAGACGCGCACAACATGTAACGTGGGAACATGCAACAAAGATGCACTGAATATGATCACAACACCAAGGTCTCATCTGTCCCAATCGAGCGTCGGAATTCTCAGTTGCTCTGCACAGCCACTGGACTCGAAGAGCATTACACCTTTCACATGAACTCATGTATTTTCAATTTCGTTTTGCTGAGAGCGTGCACATCCGATTTCTGCTGGACTCTACTGTAGAAGCTGCCTATTCCTGGTGGTAGTCTTCCATTTTAAAAGTAAAGCTTATTCTACTGAGGTGGGTATGGAGTCGTCCTCCGTGAGATTCCCAGTTTGTAAATTTCAGGTTCGCGACAGAACCGAACGGGTGTACTGAATACAATTAGCGTTTGTGCAAATCCTTGTGTCAGATACATATAAGCCAATTCATCATAGTGGAAGCAGGGAGTAGATCTCTAAACCCACCACCGCCTTACGGCAGTTGCATGATAGCTTTAGTTCACGGCGAGCATCCTATCTACCACCACGTAGTGTCACAATAACCAGCCCAATATCTCTCAAAAGAACTAGAATTCTAGACGAAAAAGGTGATTGAGGACCAATCTAGTAGCAAGTAAACAAACCGCTGTTTTAGCTTCCAACACCGAGTGCATAGTCGCATCCTTGGCTTTCTTGTTTAGTTCCTACAACGTACATTGTTTGAAAATTGTCTACCATACTAATTCGCTACTTTTAACCATTGCACATGCTAACGAGCTTTATCAGATTTTTCGACTATAGCACTTGCTAATAGGCTGGAGTCATATTTTGATCTTTAGTATTAGGCAAAGGGATGAACATGACCAACAAAGCGGGAGAATATGATGCATTGAAATCAGTGCATACGGTCGCTTATGTGTTAAGCGCTAGCACCACACGGAAAAACGCTAACAATCACCTTAATCTGTGAAAGCACACATCGATTTAGGGGTTTGTTCCTGCGAATACAGTCACACACGGTGCAGAGAAGATCTTCAGCCAACACAGTGATCGCCGGCCACTCGGCATTGTCGGATTCGTCGGCGCGACGCGCGAAATACGCGACTAAATTCTGAAATCATTCCATCATCAAGACGTTTTTCGACTTTGATCAAACCATTCATTTCAGTCCAGCTCAGAGACCAAACCATGCTGAGACCTTCGGAAAAATGTTCCACAATAGTGACTTGCCCAGGGCCATTAATTCGGCACACCGAATAGTTCCACACACTCGCAAAAATTTTGAAGTAGATCTAGGGTCCATTTGGGGCCATTTGCGAGATTCAGCATTATATGGCAAGACTGGAACTAAGGCAAAATTTGTTGAAAAAAGTGAAGACTTGTGAGTTATTTTCGTGCTATCTTGGTCATCTATTCAGTTCAGATTTTCCGCTGCTCTGGCTTAAGCAGAATACGATCCGTCGATTTTGACGCAAGCTATAAAGCGTTTAAAGCAAAAGTGTTTACAACTGGGAAAAGTGCTCCTCTTTTGACATTTACTTCCTCTTCATGTCATGAGTGGAAATAATTTCCGTATCAAATAAATGAAGGAGCAAGAGAAAACTGTGAATGAGAGGTAAGCTGAAGGAAATAAGCTGATGGTAGATGATTTTATTACTATCGATAAGTGGAGTGCTTAACACAACTTCCCAAATTTGTCAAAACGAAAAAAAGCTTGCAGTGTAATTTTTCTGTAGAAGCGTGTAAGCAAAACATTAGTTCCTAGGATCGACCTTCTATTAACCTCGGCATCGGAATATGAGTGCGTCGTTTTCTTGTTCAGCAATTGCAAGGTTGTTAAACAGCATACATTTACTTCCATAGAAAAACACAATACAATACAACAGTAGCTGACGCTTCGGGAGTATCGCCTTCTCCAGAGACTGGAAGGGTTTACTGATATGCAGTTTACTAGGCCAAACGCTTTAATAACACTTACAAAAAGACGAAAACTCTTTGGTAATTACATGATCAACAGCTTCTCGAAACACTCACTACTTTTTTCGTGACTTGCAACAAGGAAGATTAGAACAGCTGATTATAGTCGCATATGGTTGATGCCTGCATCACTCCACATGAAGCCCGTGTTCACGAGTAGTGATAAGGTTGATAATGCACAAGAATATCTAGGGTCACTTGGAGGCATGACCTTACCTGAGAATGCACGCTCACTACTAGAACTGAGTCCAAGTTTTTCACCATCACCCAGCTTTTTTTTTCTTTTTTTCATCAGCCTATTTTTGAAGCAACTGTGCGTAGGATCGCATGCAGCTTGTATGAACTTCAAGATCGACTCCACTATAAAACCAGAAAAAATATTCAATAGAAATGAAAACGAAGAAATGGCGCTATTACCACCATCTCCTTTCCCCAGAGCGTTCTTCAGACAGCTGTATGTCGAAATTAATACAAAGTTTCGCATAGTTTCGGACGATGTTCTCAAAACTCTTGTGCACTATCGCAATAGAAAGTATATCTCTAACCTCACAGCTGCGCAAAAATGTGGTATGCGAGAAATTAGAGAATTAATAAATTCAAAGACCATTAGGCTATCAGTTAGTGATAAAGGGGGAGAGTTCGTAGTTATCCCTCGGCAGTTAGATGTTAAGATAATAGAGGAACATCTTGGTGATGTTACCCTTTATCGCCCATCATCTGAAAAGGAATACAAGAGACAATACCGAAAACTTCATGAATGGGTCACAGTAGCAAAGGCAGCGGGCTTAAAACCATCCGTTATTTCGCGTTTTAAGGTAGATCGACCAACATATCCCGTTTTATACTTACTTATTAAATCAAATAAGTTAGTATCAGCTGATGATCTCGCATCTACCAATCCACTCTCCTACAAGGTTAAACCCATTATCAGCTGTATAGACGGGCCTACGGATAGAATAACATGGTTTCTAGGCCGAATACTTACCCAACTGCTTAGCCATATCCCAGCTCACCTCACGAACACCCAAATGTTCCCAGAACGTCTACGTAACGCGTCTCTTAGCAACGCGAATGTGATGGAGTCCTTCGATGTTTCCGTACGCTACACGAACGTATCGAATAACTCCGCAATGCAAGCCATCCACGAACCTCTTGTTAAACATGAAGTAGGATTACACAATCATGGCTTGTCTATTCAACAGCTTGTGGCTCTTTTAAAAAAATGCCTTAGCTGCTCGATCTTCAGATGGTCTGGGAAATATAACAGGCAAATGAGAGGGCTGGCAATGAGACAGCGGTTGGCACCAACTCTCGCCATTGCGTTCATGTCTAAAGTAGAAGCTCCGGTTATCGATCTCTGGAGGATGGTGATTGCATGAGTTCAGGTACGATATACCTGATCTCTTGTGGGACTTGCGGAGCTGAATATATTGGCGAAATGGGCAGGCTCTTATGTATCTGCATAAAAGAGCACCTAGGTGGCAAACGAAAAGCAAAACAAGGCAAGCCACTAAGGACGCATAGGATACAAAAGCATAGTGGAGACGATTTTGAAGCAAAAGTCAATGTCCTTGCACAGGAGACTAAAACACCAGCGCAAAAACTTCTTGAGGCTTTTTGGATAAATGCCAAAAACCCTACAATGAATAGCAGGGATGAATGCCCAGAGGTTATACGCGACCTGACCCCGCATGTTCGCATCAATTTCTGATGTGGAATGGTGCAGTCATCAACCACATGTTACTATAATCAGCTGTTCTAATCTTCCTCATTGGAAGTCTCGTAGAAAGCTGTCAGTGCTTCGGGAAGCTGTTGATCATGTAATTACCGTTGTTTTTCGTCTTTACGTGTTATTGAAGCGTTTGGCCTAGTAAATTGCATATCAGTATACCCTCTGAAGGCTCTGAAGAAGGCGATACTGCCAAAACGTCAGCTACTGTTGTATTGTATTGTGAGTTTTTCTATGGAAGTATGCTGTTTAACAAGCTCGCGATTGCTGAACAAGAAACGACGCATTCAAAACATTAGCTTTTTAGACATGACTCGCATCACATATTGTACCGATTCTAGCACACCCTCGACTCGATTCTTTTCTGCATGTCCATCATCCGTAGACGTCTTCGGATTTTGTGTATGGGTTGAGAATTTTGTCTTCTTCATGGTTTTCTTTGAATACTAGTAAAGTTAATTCTCAAAGCAATTCTAGGATGGTCGTTCCGTAGTTTCACGTTCCGAAGTTTTCACCACAGGCAATCGCCAGTCTCGGTAGATCGGAGAACTGCGATACTCGAGCCCCAAAATTGTCTTCAATAGATATGAATCACGATAGCTGTGAAAAGATTCACTGTGAGCTAATGTTATAGTTATTAACCCATTGGCACCAGAATAAAAGAAACGATGATTGCAGACTTGCTATTTCTGCATTATTTTACGCATTCTAAAGGACAAGAAATCAAGTACGGTGATGCCAATCGTTAGAGAAGACTACCAGATCGGTCACACTTGGATGCCGGCCAGCTAATGCCAGAGAATCTCGCATTACCTTCAGCGATGTGCGGAGCTGCTCTCGATGATGAGAATGATGAGAATGGGTGCCGAGGCTTGTACCACCAGAGCTTGCCGAAGACGACAGTGTGACATTCTGAATGAAACAATATACTACTACAAATAATGTGGTGCTAACACATAAATGAACTAGGATTTTATTTATTTTTATTATATTTTTATTATTTTTATTTTTTAATATTATATTTTTTTATTTTTATTTATTTTACTTTTAGGAGTTGAAAAAATAAAAGGGTAAAGCTCTCAGCGTTGATCAATCCCTGATGGATGCACCTTGCATTCGACTTCATTAAGTATCGTTGGAGGTGGCTGGATGCGTATCTGGCCTTTAAAATAACTCGCGGTGACCTACCGACTTATCGAGCCAGTGCTGCTATCTTCCCAGACAAGTCTGGTACCAATTTGCCGACTCCGGAGGGATGGAAGGGTTGGTGGGCCATGGGCGCGGGGATCGATTCCGCGTGTGTGTCGCAGTGGCGCCTCTAACCACTGCGCCACATGCGCCCTTTTTATTGAGTTGGATACTAAAAAGCACCAAAGAAGATATACCCTCAGAACCTCTGTTGGGCTTCGAACTCTCGTTTACCCTTACCGAGGGCTCGCTGCACCAACAAAAGCCTTTGCTTTGCCTTTAGCTCGCCCAGTCTTTTGTTCTAACGCAGCTATCAGCAATCACCCATCAAGGAAAATGATATAATGAGCACAAATCAGCATTTCACCCAGTTAAGCTGAAACGGAAAACTGGCTGAGAAAAAGATGATGAGATGGGCTATGCTTGGTGCAGTGGATAACTCATGAGCTACCGGAAAGAGTAACCGCGGGTTCGAAGAGCGAACGAGGTCCCGAGTTCTGTTAATATCTCAGCACCGTTGTGGTTGCATCTCACATAAGTGAATTTGTTAACACCTAAATACTCACATATCTTCGTCATTGTTAGGGATTTAGGAATAAGTTCAATCACGCCACCCATGTTAAGCAGCACTTCCGTTCGAAAGATTGCTTGCAAATCGTAATACACTTCATGATGCACTACTTTCTTTCTCATTACACACGAGATAACCCAATGTTAACGAACGGAGTTACAGAGGACCGATGAACGACCACATAGAGTATGAAGGAATACTCGTTGGGCTTTGATTAATTCGTTAGGGTTGCGATAAGCGGACAATATCGCAAAGACGATTTAATGATCAATTGGCGTATACAATAAATCGGCCTACCAATGTATCAAACCAATGTTTTTATCTTTCCAAACAAGCCTTTTATCATTCTGTAGACCCTTAAGATATTTTGGGCTTCATTGGTCTTACGAGCCGGATCGAACCAAGGACAATTGGCTATCTGGTTAGGACTCCACCGCAGTAAATATTTTCTTTTATTGGCTGAAATTGTACGGGATATCTGAGTCTATGTGATCTGTGAAATGGTTCGGTGGGTTTCACACAGATCTACTATAATTATCGACGATCATTTGCATGAATGCATCCAGGGTTAAGGTTGAAATAGCGCGTGAGCCGGTAGTTGAAAACTTCTCGATTTCTGCAAGTTTAGGGGCATTTGAAGGAGCTGTTCGCCTTAGACCGGTAAAGGAAGGAGTTATTGGAAGACTACTTATCCATCTGGAAGGTTTTATTGCTTACACAACAGATGTAAAATTGCTTTTATCATGAGCTTCCTAGCAATATGCTGGATCACTGCGATTTTACTTGATTTGATTGATTTTACATGATACACTTGTTGTAATGGCACTTCTAGCACTGGTAGCCAAAGTATGAATATCGGTGTTTGCTGTGTATTATGTGAACATGTCGAAAGCGCGACTGGATACAGAACGCTATGAGGAGCTAAATCTGCTTCGACCAATTATTCTCTATCGTTTTATTTAACAACAATCTGTGATCATAAACGGGAATTTAGAATGGAGCGAAGTGTTTAGATCTGCAGATTCGCAATACAATTTTATGAGACGAAGCTCTGACGTCAAACCGACCTTGTATGTTCCGCTGCTGCTGCAGCCGCTGATTGACGAATTACTGAGTGTCGATGGTCGGCAAGCACCTCCTTTTCCTTGATGTACGTCGCACTGAACGTCGTCTGCTCTTTCTTGTAAATACCGAGCCGCGTCCATCAGCAGATGAGCTTGCTTGAGATATTTTCACATTCAACAGTGAAATCATCTTTTATGTTCTATCATGTGACCCGAGTTTTCTTTTTATGCGTTAGATTTATACTTCCACTGATGAGAAAAAATGACATTAAAGGTTATCAAACACCAATAAGACAGATAAAATTGGAAGTGCTGTAGGAAAATCAACGAATGACAGCAACTCGGCTAACAAAGATTGGGTAGGTGTTTCAGCCTAAAAGAGGAAGTAATTCTTAAGCATTCGCTCATATTTGCTCTTCATCAGGAAGACTACGACAATAGTGCAATCACGAGGCTTTGTACCACTACAGGAATACATCAGGAACTATCCAGAAGTTCGGACATTGAAGATCAAACTCTATATTTGATGGTGCTCTAGGAACTTACTCGGCATGTTGATCTTGCATTCATGAATTTTATGAGCTACTATTTTTGAAGCTTCCTACTACTGACTCACAAGAAACTGCGCACTTATTTTGCGGTGGGTTAGGTTCAGCTGAAATTAAGGGGAGACGTAGGTTCTTCCAGTTTTTGGTTTCAAGGTGTTGTGAAATTTTTGTGTGCATACTGTTTCGGCTTGATTAACCCACTTTAGGAAATGAACAATACTACTTTATCACAGCAGTAGCACGTGTCTCACGTGTCTGCCAGCGCGCACACTTCATCCAAATGTACAATAAACTCTAATAAGCAGAACTATTATAGAACTTACATCCATCTTACGTTCTACTTTTTGATAGGTTACTAAACGCAATTCCGTTCTCTCCACTCCTTCTTCTGGATGAGTCCGTTTGATTACGAGACATCTGTAAGCTCAGCGCATAGGTACCGACGTCTGAGTCGAAGTACATTGATGAAACATCATATAATGGATTACATCACTTATTAAATAAAGAAGAATTGCGCTGTCTTTGAGGGAAAAACGAATAGAAACATTCAAATTCAATTAATCTTTCTACAGAGACAAAACTTCCCAACGGTTTATCACCTAATCGTGGCTGGGAGGTGTTCCTGGGTGTCGGACTGCGATGTGCAGTGGGGGATTGATTCACGGGTCTCACAAGTTGCGGAGTCCGGCGTTTCCAGAGGAAGCCCAGCTAAGAGTAAACTAATGCCAGGATACGTTATCCCCCTGGTACGAAACTAGTCACACGGTGGCAAATCTCTATCTGGTCAACAAGAGTGCGACTTGTTGCGTGGTGATAACCTAGGGGAGATTTTGGCCTGGATGACCTCAGGACTCCAGGTAATCACAATGGCTAAACCAGCAAAATTCCGAAAGAAATGGAGATTATGCTGGCAGCCATACAACCAGTGAGGACAAAGCATCCAAGTATCAAAGTAAGTGTAGAGATGAAAAAAGTACCCGGTTGTGTGATCCGGGTATTCGACGTAGGAACACTCCCGAAAGCAATGCAAGTTAGGGTTTCTGCTCAACACATGCTACCGTGCATACCTAGTTTCTGCTATTTAATGCTATTTTTTAACCAGTTAATGTTTACTTAGAAGTTCTCTCTATTGCTAAATCCCGTGAAGGCACTCGAATTGTGCATTTGATTGGTCCGTTTTCATGAATAATGCAATATCGATTACAGCTTCAGTGGCTCCGGTTTTTCACAACCGTTTCCGATGAAGGCAGTCTGCGCCGTGAATGATAACGACCTGGGCATCTACGCTCTCTCATCTCACGTTCATCAACGAATGCAACTCGTTAACATAAGTTTCAAACACATCTATCCACCATTTAAGTGACCTTCTTTAAGGAAGTCCGGACTTCCTATTTCTCTGCTGTCTATTATCTGTCTCTTGCAACTCAGTAACTCAGTAACTATCTACATTAGTGATAAAAGGATTTTGGTTCATCACTTGCTAACTTCTTTGAGTGGCACAATGACTAATTACGTTGCCTTCGCTCTCTGGAAATACTCGTACAAGTAACTATTCACTTTTATTACATGCAACTACACCAAAAGTTTTAATATAATAAAGGATAAAGCACTCTGCGTTGACCAATCACCGAGAGATGTGCCTACGACCTCATTAAACATCGTATGGAGATAAATGAATGCATATCTGGCATTTACAATGACTCGCGGTGGCCAGTCGATGTATCGAGCCACTGCTGCTATCTTCCCAGACAAGTCTGGTACCAATTTGCTGTCCTCGGAGGGATTGAAGGCTTTGCGGGCCACGGGCTCAGGGATCGATTCCACGTGTGCGTTGCAGGGCGCCTCCGACCACTGCGCCACACACGAACTTGGTATCACAATCTTAATATAATCTTCATAGTCGAAGGAACCCGTAGTATAATGAACTACACAAAACCACATTAACGGCTTTTCAGAAATTTCATGTTTGCCTATATAGGAAGTAATTTTCTCAATTTTAAAAAAGAAAGCTTCATAAATAAAACCTTTCCGTATTTTAGAAATAAGTCATTATAAGAATAAGCGTAATTAGCTAAAAATTTGGATCGAGCCATAATGGTGCTGAGATATTTGTAAAACTCCGGACCACAGGTGTCCGCGGTGGAGAACGAACGCGCTATGACTCTTTCCGGGGATAACGCGTTGACCATCATACCATGAGGTTCCTTCGTTTCGTCCGTCTCTCAGTTAGCTCCATCGATCAGTGCCATCAGCAACCACCCGTTTTTTATGGCAAGGCATTATGCGCCTGACAGCAGGTGTCTTCGCTGGGGAACGATTTTGGATAGATCCTAGTAATCCGTCCGAACACTCAACGGTGATAGGAATCTCGAGCGTCGAATGACCATAGGATGGATGGACTTTAATACTACTCAAAGAGTCGTTATGCAAAAGAAAAAACGAAGACTCTAGTTATTTGTAATTCGTACGCCATCACTTATTACTTAGTTTAATGTTGAAAAGGCATCTCATACCGTCGTGGAAGCTCTTGATCCTTTGCTTTACACTCAAAATAACAGTCCTTTTCTTTTATTGCTGAAAATTGAACAGTTATTTGTTGCCTATAGATGAATATAGAATGTGCGAGAACACTGTTAGCAAACCTTGACTGGAGGCTGATCGCTCAACACACTTTGATTTGCCAGCAGGCGTACGACTCTCCTTATCCATAACCGGGTCGGAGTGGACGAAAATGTGAAAATAGTACCTACCCGCTTCCGAGTAGACGTGTTTGTTACAAAGTGACGGCTGATATTCGCTATAGTCATATACGATACCTACGACGTGGTTGTCAAATTTTAGCGTCAACACATTTAACTTCAAAGGAAACTCGAAGATGGTTCAAAAGCCTTCCAAATATGGACGCTTACGTAGCATCCAAACCCACAAGCGAAAAGTTCGAAGATCTTCGAGGATAATGGATTGGAAGAAACGATTGATTGCATGAAGTGTTTGGATCCACACAACATACGTGAGCATGTGTTGTGCAAAACAAAAAAGTATAACGACAGAAACTTGGGGTGTTCTACGGATAAAACGAGATTCCGTCACGATCATTTGTGCGCCAACTCGCTGGCACTGATGTGCATTGTTCCCTATCAACGATTTCGCTACCCCGTTTTCATCTATATCCAACCATCTCCATGCCTATGAGCATCATCACTAAGTAGCACGATATAGTCCAAACTAGGGTAATATATTCCTCACCGTTTTTGCAAATCAACAACCATTTCAACGTCAACTCCTGTCAAACACTACTTCATCAGTCAAAAACCAGTAGAATCTCTACACTTTTCTTCCAACGTGATACTAGTTTGCATTTAAGCTCATTTATTCCTCTAACGCAGCATTCTTGATACCTGGAAACGATGAATCCGTTGAAGGCATTTGAGTCAGCGGATTGGTTGTTGAACATTTTCTCAGTCGGTAGTTGTCCACTTGTCCATTTTGCAAAAGAGTGGTAGAAGTTTAGCCAGAGGTCAGATGGGTAGCCGGATAAGATGGAATTTCAAACCCCAATTTGCTCAACTTCTGCAACATATGGTTGGGACAACGTCATGTAGCTGAGCTTGTTGACGTTCATTGACAGCTGGTTCTCTACTTACTGGTGCATTCTGTCGAATTTCTGAGAATAGCGAGTGATTTGGCTAGGATTCATGGAATTGTGGTTCAGTGCTGACTCTCAAATAGTCAACATAACCTATTTTCGTATATAATGCTGAGATATTTGCAAAACCCCGGACCGTAGGTGTATGCGGTGGGGAACGAAAGTGAAGTGCGCTACTCCCCGGTAAGGACAATAGCGCGCGTTCGTTCCCCACCGCATACACGTGCGGTCCGGAGTTTTGCAAATATCTCAGCATTATATACGAGTTACATTTCGCAACATACCCTGCCATTAAAAAGAAAAAGGCAGTAAATAAAAGGGTTAAGATAACCTATTTTGTTGCAAATTGCAATTCACGGTATTAAAATCAGTTTTTAATCAGGAAAACTGATTTAAAATGATAGACAGTAGGGTCCATTACAACGTGAAAAAACTAGACGAGTATAGAGGTGGGTGAGAAATAGAAGGGGCTATTAAAGGGAAGACTTCGATGGAGGAGGAAAATGACGATAATAAATGCAAAGGAAGGAAATTGGAACCCTCATAAGAATGCGAATAATGTGATACTTACTTACTTGGATACTTGGATGGCCCGTCCTCACCGTTTTGCTGGCCTCAACACAATCTTCACCTTTTCGGAGATTTGCTGGCTTAGGCTTCCCTGGAATCCCGATGTCAACCTGGCCAAAGTCTGCCCCACGTCGTCACCACAGGCAGTCGCAGCGCTTGTGGATCGGAGAAAGATTTGCCACCATGCGACTAGTTTGGTACCAGGACGGTGGCAGATCCTGGCGTTGGTATTGGTTTACTCTTATCTGGGCTTCCTAATGCAAACGTCGGACTCCTTCTCAGCTTGGGAGACCTTGCCAAGGAGATGAATCCCCCTGCTGTGCATTGCAGCCCGACACCCAGGAACACCTCCCAGCCACGATGAGGCGGTCAACCGTTGAGAGGAAGTAAAATATGATAAATAGGAACAGCAACATGTATCCATCTAAAGTAATAGAAAAAACTCTACCTAGAACTTATGTTGACTAGTAATTAGAGCAACAGATTGAAAAAGAATGAGGAGTTATGGAAAAAGTCAGCGTCGTACACTCTGTGAGGGGTAGAACGTACACATTTGAATCTGTAAGGGATTACTATTGCAAACCTAATCGCTCTGATGAATTCTTGTTGTCTCATGCAATATATGAATGGCGCAAAGATAAAATAGTACCGATACCTACTCTACATAACTTCCAAAACAAACTTCGAAGTGCTGACAGCAATGTGATTAGACAAGAGGATAAAGCGTTCGGTGTTGGCTAAATCCGGAGGGAAGAGCCATGCATTAGACTTCATCGAGCATCGTTAGAGGTGGTACAGTTCATATCTTAATGGTTTAAATTTGTCTACCCATGTTTCAAGTTAGTGCTGCCAAACCCGCAAACAACTACCGGCCCGAGGGTGGACAGCTTAGTGCGCCAGAGGCTGAGACAGAACTAGAGAATGCTTGCGCATTGCCAGATACCTCTAACCAACGCGCTACACGCGCACATGTGATCGGAGGATTATCTGTCTGCCCATTGATCGTCGTATGATTCGGGCGCGAGCTATTAAATTTTTTCATTTTTTCGTGTCACGTGCAAGAGTAGCCCACTTGATTCTGCTCGCTCTAGGAACTCGTTGAGTATCATACCTTTCTTCTAGGGTTTTCGTGAAGAACTCTGCTCATCGGGTCAGTGGTGTTCATGCAGTACGTTGATATCCTCACTAACGGCTTCTGTTCACCGGTTGTCATTCAGACACATAAGGTGTCCGGCCCACTTTACCTTCGACAGTTTGGGGCATAGAACGACATCCTTGATTTTTGATCGTCGACGCAGGTCGGAGCGTCGGATTCCTTCACTCGCTTGCGTGAGACGGGATATTTCTAGCATCGCCCTTTCCGCTGCCCGTTCAATAACGCTGAGTGTTCTTTCACCCTGCTCGCTCAGCGACCAGGTTTCTAACACATACGTTATGGCAGGAAGAATCGTGGAGTCGAAAAGGCGAACAAGGAGTCGGGTGTTCTTTGTCCTCTTCATTAGATCTTCGATGCTAAAGCACCTCGAGCCGCTCGTTTCCTCCTGTTCAACTCTGGAGCTAAGTCATTCATCATATTGATTTCTCAACCTAGATGTAACTGTAGCATTCGGAGATATTCCACTGAAGACAAGCCTCACATTGCGGCACGTAGCCGTGTGAAGAGACGAGCCAGTGTGTTTACGAGGACTTGCGGAAAGTGCTTCAGTTGTTCACATCTTATCCTGTCCGGACCTTTGTACGTTCTTCACCGGCGAAATTGTATATCGGATCTCGCAAGAGAGAAATATATCAGTTCTGCTTCATTTCATACAAGGGCAGGAGGAGGTGGTTGCCGAAAAGAACCGATTAGTAATCTGGAGTTATTTTCTCCACTGCCTTTCTGGACGCTGTAATTGTTCCGTCTGGTCGTTGGAGAGTGCAACCATCTTGGTCTTATAATTGCGAAGCATCGGTGGGCTGCGAATGCTTTTCCCAGCCTCTGCAGCTTCGACAGTAACTGTTGCTTTTCTCCCTTTAATATCTTCTTTTATCGACTTTCTGCAGTGCTTTGCAAGTCCGGACATGTTGGCGATTGCCAACAGCTCGCCTGATTCCACTTTGGCACATCAATTCTAGTGCTTATGGAGGCAGACATCTCTAGTGACTTTCGAACGCTTGGCTTTCATAGCGCTAACGTGAAGCTGTTGAACGAGACGATCGTATTTCTCACCAATGTTATGAAGAAGGGCATCTTCTCAACAGGCGTCTAACGAACTTAAAAACTTCTGGTCTATGGTTGTTTTCGGACTTCGTTTTTCGAATTTAGCGGGCTTTGCTCTCCTTTCAGTGAGAAATGAAGTTTCGCACGAAGTAGGAGCTGGTCTGGTCCTGTGCAGAATTTTCGGACACCAGCGACACCGATTACGCAAACCTTCGATTTAGTAAAATGTGGTCTATTTTGTTATGGTGTTCTCCATTGGGAGAGGCCTATATGCAGCGTTAAGAGGGGGGCCTCCAAAATTGCAAGTTACCATAAGTGGTCTTGGGTGTCATGATAAACTCAGAGCGCCTCTAACCCTGCTCGTTTCATTCTCATTCATGGGTGCCAAAGTGAAGTTGTTCAGACGCATGAAACAGTAGATGTAAGAAATTAGGAGATACGTAGAATATAATCAGCATAAACGAGAAGACACTCACGTATTCATGGATGAATACGTCCTCGTAAACACAGGCATGCGTCAAATTGACGCAGCCAAAACAGGGAGGGAATGTGTTCGATACTAGTCGACAATAACACGCAGCAGAATAGTACACACCCCAACAAAAGCTCAACAAATTTCTATAGGTCTGTCAATTTACCCACTCCTTAAGTCTCCCAACTAATATTAAAGATCCAACGAGTATTGCCGATAAAGCAATCGCTGACACGGATTTGTTCGATTCCAGGGCGAGTGCCGCTTTTTTTGCAGTTTATCCAAAATCACCATGCTAGAGGTACCGTTGAGTCAGACTTTGGCCAGGTTGACATCGGGACTCTACGGAAACACAATGGCTAAACGATCGAAACGCCGAAAAATGGAGATTTTGCTGGGTTTGGCACAACGAGTGAGGACGGGCCGTCTAAGTATCTTAAAGAGATACCGTGGCCGAATGGCTGTAGTAGTCGCGCTCCAGTGACACTGCATCTAGCGGTGGCAGCGGGACATAACCGGACGGTACCTGTTACTCGGAGGGGAATTGCTAGGATCTGTCATTGGGCTACGTTCGGGCGTCACATAGTCATGTGGTCTTCCAGGCCATTCAACCCTACACGTTTCCCTTCCAGTCCTGAAATAGCATGGTGGTTGGTCTCCGAGCTGCGGTGTTCGTATTATTTTTTTTCGTGAATTTTTGATGTTTAGAAGATTCTTCACTGACCTTACTCGATATTTCTGAAGTAGTGGTGTTTTGCTATAGCGGTTCTGAGTAGCAAATGGCATTGGTACGATGCGTCACTTTCGATATGGTTCCTCTTCTGAAGTCTTTCTGATAAAATTTGACCAATTATTTTCTGGATGAAAGGCTACTTGTCTAAGGAGCTCTGTGGATGGTGATAGTGGTCTAGTGCAATTGCCAGTACCCTGATCTACCGTTATCCACTTCATGTTCAGTACACTTGTTGCTGACCTCGTCAGTCTTCATCCATACGTCTATTTGTCCTTCGCTGTTTCATCTAAACGGTTATTGGTTTTGCACTATGGAGAGTGACTGATACGATTGCATGTTTTCAGGATCAGTACGAGGCCGGCCGACGCTACAGTACATTGTCGAACATCACAGCATTGCTGGATGAGTAGTGCTGGACGTGCCGGAGGACTGTGCGCTTCAACGTCTCGAGAGGATCTGCCGCGTTCACGGAATAACTCTGCTCGGCGCGCCGGCTCAGGTCCATCAGAAGCGCTATCAGGAGTCCTTAACACTTCGGATCTCCGTGGTTATGGTACGTTTCAAGATTTTTTGAATTTAGAATCTTTATAGACTTGATGCAGGTTGTCGTGGTCGCCGACGGTACGTTCGTCGATATGACTCACCAGTGTATGTTAACGCAACAGCTTCTTTTCAGATGTCCGGAGCCAACCAGGTTTAATTTTGGTTTTTAATATTGATCAATCATATATAAATGTATATATGTATATTGTATACATGTCTATATTCTCCCAACGTTTTACCGCTTCATCGTAGCTAGGAGGTGTTCATAGGCGTCGGGCTGCGATATACAACGGAGGTACTCATGACCAGCAGGACCTGCCATGCTGAGAAGGAGTCCGGCGTCTCCATTAGGAAGCCCAGCTAAGAGTTAACCAGTACTAGTAACGAGATCCACCACCGTCCTGGTATTAAACTAGTTGCATGGTGGCAAATCTACCTCTAATCCATAAAGGCAGCGACTGCTTGTGGTCGTGGCGACATGGGGCAGATTTTGACCAGGTTAACCTCGGTCGGGACTTCAGGAACCACAATGGCTAAACTAGCAATACTCCGAAAAAGTGGGAATTGAGCCGGGATCTGCACAACCAGTGAAGACGGCCATCCAAGTATACGTGGATGTGTGTACATATACATATATTTAATTCCCTAAACAGAAAGTTTGGTTGGAAAGAGGAAGAATTGAAAAGTAATTTCGTTGAAAGACATGTTAGAATTTAGATACTTTCTTTGCTGGGATGGAACAGGTTTGAGCGTATTGTATGTCAAAGGCGAGGGTAAAATTTAGTTATAACGGCTTCATTTCGTTATTCATTTCCACGCTGCATAAGAGAAACAGCATTTATATCCATATATGATCAGTTTAGGATCATCAGAGCCGTAATAATCGTCGACAAAACTATTCAAACAATGCAAGAGAGGCAGGACATCGTGGAAGAAGCGGGAGACGAACTAGACATCGCGCAGAAATGCACAGTTAGTATTTTCCGCTGAATTTGTCGTTATAGTGACTGAATTTCGTAGTACTTGCTGTATTGTACATCTAATCGCATTTACAGCTATAGAGGAACAAGATCCATTGGAAGACAATATGCCTTCCTACCCAGGTTTCGTCTTTAATCCTGTGACTAGGAAGCACTTTAGGATTGCTGGTGATCATAGTGGGGTATGTTTCATGTGTTTTGTTGGACGTTCACTAGTAACACTTTTTACTACTTCGGTTTTTAATTGAGGTCTTTTTAGTTTTCATGTTCTCATACTGCAACCAATGGTTAATTTGTTTAATATGATAAGGAAGCTTTTACATCAACGAAACTCAAGCTGACGCTTTTATGGCTATGAGGGAGAGCGAGTGATGTATGATGGGTCCCAGTAGCGTTTATCGTAGTAGTTTGTGTTGTGCTTTAGTGCCATGTTCGATACAAATCATTCTTGAAGGCACTAGGTGGGGCAGTCAAGAAGTCTCGTTGGTAAGCTAAAAGAATACTTTTACAATTGGATATTGCGTGTGTTATGTCGACACTCGCGGTCTGATTAACGTCATCATTTCATTTCAAATTTTAGTTATCATTCCTCTGTCGTTTGCAACGGACAAAAAGGATAAATCTCTTGCTAATGACTAATCCCTAAGTGAGCACCATGCATTCGACTTCATCAAGAATCGTTGGAAGTAGTTCAATTTATATCTGGCCTATACAGTGACTTGCAGGGCCTTACCGATGTTTGAAGTTAGTGCTGTTGTCTCCGCCCTGTAGACAAGTTTAGTACCAATTTTCCGATCCCGGAGTAGGGAAAGGTTTGATGGACTTGGGGCAGGAGGTCGAACCAACGACCATATATGTATTGCAAAGTATCTCTGGCTTTTGTGCTGCAACCACCGCTAACCTTTTTTTTCGAGAAGTAGCAGCACTAATGCGAGGGTCATCATTACCTATTATGATAAAGGGATAAGACTTTCTGCGTTGATCAATCTCTAAGGGATGCGCCATGCATTCGACTTCAGTAAGCATCGTTGGTAGTGATTGAATGCACATATGGTCTTAGCAGTGACTCCCGGTGACCTACCGATGTATCGTGCCAGTGCTGCTATACCCTCAGGTTTGGTGCCAATTTTCTGACTCTGGAGGAATGGAAGGCTTGGTGAGCCTAAGGCTCGGATTCAAACTAGTGTATATTGTAGGCCACGTCGAACGACTGCGCTCCACGGGCCCATTATTATTACACTGTGGTCTAATATGTCATTATATATGGCTCTTGAATATATCTGATCCACAGAAGCAACGTAGGCTAAAGTTATTTTGTAGCTCAAGGTTGTATCACAGAGACAAACGTGCATGTGTAACCGAGTGTGTAAAATCCATTACTTTCAAACAAGTTGAACTGACCATGTCTTGATAGTAGTTGTTTTTTTAAGTAATATTCTGCGCCACAGTAATAAAATGTGAATTCACTGTTTTTCTTTAATGAACAAACAGGAGCTTGGTATTGTAGCACTTGTTAGCATACAACAGCTGACGTTTCGGCTGTTTCGCCTTCCTCAGAACCTGGAATGGTCAATTTGACGCGCAGTCTACTGAGTCAAACACTTTCGTAACCTCAGCACATAAACTTAACGCATAAATTTGCATTCGCGTAGTAAATAGCTTTCTGTGTAAACACCCACTGCTTTTTCGTTGTGAGCATTCCAGTTAATTGATGGAGAGCAACCGCACAGAGTCTAACATGGGCGATGAATGTGCATGGCGCAGGTCAGAGAATCGGCCTGACGTATGGTGCAAGGTACCACGTCATCACAAGACACTCCTTGCGGTTCATTTTTTGATTTTCGGATTTCATTTTTTAGTTTTTATCTATTTTCTATTTTTTAAAGACTTCTTGAATCCAAATGAAGAAGACGGAACCGCCGAAACATTAGCTATTCTGTATTAATAGACTCTGTAAGACCAACCTCATGTTTCCTTATCAAGAAAAACGGTGAACTATTGTGCACTGCCGAGGTTAATTGAAAATCGGTGTTGAAAAAATACCACTGTTTAACGCAGTATGGTAACATTTTCGTTTTTATTTTAGATTGACAACTTCACACAGAGGGATATTGCGAGAATCAAGCGAGAAAAAGAAAGATCTGACCAGCTGGCAAGAGGTCGTTTTCACGTTAAGTATGTCTCTACCTCGAACCTATCGATTATCCCTACTGTAACCAGCATTTTCGGTGCGCTTATGTTGATACTTATGGAGTTGAGTGTTAAAACACTTATATGTCTGCTGCTTTTCGTAGATCGATCGTTGGGGACTAGAAGTTTTAATCAAGTCGTGCGAAACGTGTACGAAAGTCGTCTTTTAGGCGTCGGTTACACTCCCAACGCTATTCAAGAGGTTCGTATTTCAATGGCTTGAAACTTGTAGATTTGGAAAGTGTAAAATTCGAAATTCTCCCAACAGTTAACCGCTTCATCGTGGCTGGCAGATGTCCTTGGGTGTCGGGCTGCAATGTACAGCGGGAGGATTCATCCCCCGGCATGGTCTCACAGTTTGAGAAGGAGTCTGGCATTCCCATCAGGAAGCCCAGCTGAGAGTAAACCAATACCAGGATCCGTATCGTCTTTATACCAAACTACTCACATAGTGGCAAACCTCCCTCCAATCCACAAGGGCGGCGATTGCCTGTGGTGGTGACGACCTGAGGCAGACTTTGGCCAGGTTAACCTCGGCACTTCAGTGAACCACAGTGGCTAAACCAGCAAAACTCCGGAAAAGTGGAGATTATGCTGGGGTCCGCGCAACCAGTGAGGGTGGGCCATCAAAGTATCCAAGTAAGTAAAATTCGAAATGAGTGTTCATGTTGTATTAATCGTGTATATCAGGTTTGGGCTGCAAGTTAACCATGTGTCGTTTGATGAAAACTTCTGAAATCAGTTTTTGAATTTCGCTTTTCTTATTTAGACTTATCTGGGTTCGTCCGGTGAACACGTGAAAGGATGTCAATTTCTGGAGCTCGTAGGAAACGATGATGAACGAATGCTTGGTTGCTGGGCTATTGGAGATGGTTCGAGAAATAGCAGAATAGGTGCTAAGCTTGCTTGCTTGAAAGCGAAGTTGGACGATGATGCTGCGGAGTTAGTGATAAGTTGTAGTTAAATTTTCGCTTACTTGTAATCGTTCTGTTCTAGAAAAGTCGCTATGAAGCTCGATCAGATCTATAGCCGTGTGAGTGGTGAGCCGCCTGAAAACACATTGGGTAAGCTCTTCTAAAGTCAGAGATTCAGAGTAACTTCTAGTAAATCTTGACTTTTATATTAAAATCTTGTGCAGTGTGTGTCCAGGTCTATTACCTAACGTATAGCGTTCGATTTGCATCGGTTTCAGTGATCAGAAACAATTGCTGCTGCGAAGTTAAGGTTATGATCTTTAACCACGTAAGGAATTTTATCGATTGAAATAAAAATTATTGGAGTCTTAGTTTCCTGTAAACGTGGTACACCTTTTCTTACTCGACAACCATGAACTTCTAGGAAAAACGTTCCTTCTTTGTTTTTGTATTATAGAGGCTTCTATTTCGAACATCGAAGTGATTAACAAAGTTGGATTTAATCGTTGAACATTTGGATTTCTTTGCTGATATGCAAGTTCTGTGAGTAATAGAGGAAAGTTTGTTTACAAATCTATCGAGCCATGAATTCCTCAATTTTTTTTTGGTTATCAGAAAATCATCGGTAGTTATCGTGAAGCAGACTTCGAGCGTTGTGTGTTACGATTAGACGAAGGCTCTAATCAAGCTAATATTTCGGTGCCGTGGCTTTCTTTAAAGCGTTTAGTGATAAGTTGGGTGTAAGTATAGTTAGAAGTAGCTGGTAGATTTTCCGATTTAGCAATCAAGCGGTTTCGACTTCTTAGAAAGAAAACTTTTCTCTATCGGCGTTTCTTTAAAGCTTTCTGTTGTTTTGCGAGAGACTGTTGTTCAGGGCTAGAGTTCGTTCTGGATGGTGAATCTGTCGATATTTCTCAGCCGGTTTTGGTGGATATGACAGTAGCACCCGTGGATTCGGATGTAACTTGTGTTCTCTATGTTACAGCAGAATCCAGGTTTGTTTGCATACTATGTTGTAGGTTCGATCGTCTTCGCTTTAATGTAAAGTGGAATTCTTCTCACAGCTACACTATATTCATTTGTTCTATTATTCCATTAGACTTCACCTGTGTGTTTTTACGTTTACTAGAAAAGTCACAGAAGAGAAGCAGCCTAAAGAAATTCCATCTTTAGTGGCAGTTCTTTCTACATGCTTCTTCCCATTATCTCGGTTAGTAACATACCTACCTGTTTATGTTTGTAGCATAAGGACGTTGGTGGTTTTGCTAAACAGTTGTTTTGGTTTTGAGGGGTAGACCGTATGTTAGGCAATCTACTATCGAATAGGTTTCTTCTTAGAGGTGCGGATTCCTGGCATATCCCTAAATGTTTACTCTACGCCTTTAGAATCCGTTAGTCCTCGACATCATTTTTGCTGTTCATTCTGCTAATGGTACTTGTTTTAGGTATGGAAGTCTGGTTTCTTGTTTAGATTGACAGGAATAGGCATATCATCTATGTGCAAGGTCGTCCTGCAACCGTTGCCTGCATTATGCCTCGACGGCGATGACTTTGAGGTGCGGGACTCACCCATCTATAATATTCGATGGTCGGTTGAGTCCTCGGCAATTTATAGTTGTGCGTGGAATTCTAATAAGACGCGCATAGCCCTAGGTTTGTTTAATCTTATAACAACTACCTTTTGTTTCCAAATATATATCCACCAGGTATGGAAGAGGCTGCCAAGATTATGGATGTGATCACGGAGAAATCGTTCATGATATCAAGTCGTCGTCGAAATGTCATCAGTCAGCATTTCTCATCCGTTAGTTGTCTTATAAGCTTCTCAGGTTTTCGTGTTCCATTGATCGCAGTACAAACTACCCAAGTACCACGAATTCACACAGCCCTTCCTGATTAAATATTTTTGACAAAATCCATCATATTGAACGAACAGTATTTATGGTCTTAGTTTTTAATTTATATATTCTCATGAACAGATCTTGTTGAGCTGATGCGAGGTTGGTATAGTTGTGGTTATTGTTGTTGGTCGATAGCCGACGTTTCGGCGGTTTTGCCTTCCTCAGAGCCTGGACGTATTTTGTACAACAATGGAATAGCTTAGTAATTTAATGAGAAAATGCTAATACATTGGTGTTTTCACCGAATTATTAAGCTATTCCTGTATAAAATGTGTCCAAGCTCTGAGGAAGGCGAAATTGCCGAAATGTCAGTTATTGAGCAACAACGACGGCAACTACAACTAACCAGCCTCGCATCATATCAACAAGATCAGTTTGTGAGAACCTATAAATGAATATATCAGCTATTTATGCCGAACATTCTGAACTTGTTTTTTTGTTTTTTTTTTTTACAACAAATAAGAACATCTTCCAGAATAAACATTAAATACCGCAATCCATTCCTATACTTTAACGATATAACTATCCATCAATTCTCAATAATCTTGAAGAATTGGTGCTCGTTGAGCAGCACTCTGTTTTTTCTCTTTAGTATTTTGTTGAGATATCATAACTATACCAATAATTGTGGATATGAACGTCAACAAAGTTGATAATTTTCTTAGAGTTTACCTTGAATTTCGATATTGCTAAGATTTACAGTTTTTGGCTGTTGTACTCCATCCCCTGCTTTCATCTTTTTGCTTAAGTTTGAAACTATAGTCACTTACTTATTTTTTCAATTGATAGCGTTTTCGGGTTCTAGTTTCAGTCCTAGACGTCTCCCCACCATCTTTCGTGAAAGTTATTCGTTTCGAATTTTCAGGATGGCGACGTGATATTTATGGGTTTGAGGGATAGTGATGTCATTCTATCAGATCTTCGTATGAAAAGTCATCATGTAATTGGCACGTTGAAAGGTAATAATTTATTATCATCACTTGCGTATAGTCGTTCACTTCATCCTTCGTAGAGCTAGAAACGGCGATTTTCATGTAACTTTAATTCTGTGGTAAGAAGTCGCTTAAAGGTGTATCTGTATGGAATTTAAAGTAACGGAAGGAAAGATATTGCTTTCGTATTTTTGATATGTAGGTAATTTTGCCACTAATGAATCAATTATTTAGGTTCTCGTTCAAGTGGTTGGATTAAACAACTGCGTATGTCGTACCCTCAATGTATAATGATAGAGAACTTTAGAGGAGAGGTAGGCTAAGAGTAACACATGATAAAATGAGTAATGGATTTTTTGTTCCTATTTGTCATGGGAGTCAAATTCAGTTGAAAATGTACGATTCACGGCAAATGAGTCGAGAACTTATGTCCTTCAGTGGTCATCGTAACACCCATTTTCGCCTGCCTTGCATTGTCGACTCTCAGGAAAACTTCGTATTTGCAGGCTGGTTTTCTTAAGATCGTTTTCTTTTTTAGGTTTTGGCGATGTCTTCCGTATATTTTCTAAAAGTATTTTCAACGGAAAACCTTTGTCCCCAAAAAACCTATGCAGTCTCTTAAAAATACCCAAACAGTGGATGTTCGGTATCAAATTTATGGTAATTAGCGATATGTGTAATGTAGCACGTTCAATATAGTTGTTATACATGATCTACTTATTGCTTCATTTGCGGCTTTTTCTTGAAATTATCCAGATGCTTTCTCATTTCTTTCAATTTTTTAGTTTCTCTCATTCACTCCCACTTACCGCGTCCGGTTGTTTCTTTTCCCACGCATGATTTTCTATAGTACCTCCATCATTAAATCAGTAGCTTCGCACCATAGTTGTTGTACACCGCCAGTACCTAGAGTTATTTTTTAGACTTGCCATTGAAATTTATTAGGACTTTTATTCGTCTTCATAAGTTCTGTGGCAATTCTTTGTAGAATTACTAGAACAAGACCACTGATAATGAGAACTGCACTCGACATAGTTACTCTGGAGGCCTCGGTGTTCGTACTTATTGAGCACCTTTTTTGAAGATTTGTTTTAGGGAATATCCACAGCTTTTTATTCAACTTAGGTTACATAATTTTGACATCTACGCACCAGTTTCTAGCCGCTATAGTCACAGCTAGAATGGAGTTACACCCTAAGCTGTTTTTGTCCGAATTCTATTGTAGACTATATGTGAAAATTCTTTTCTTCAGTCGGCAGTGACGGTTGTACACGTGGATGGTCGCTGTCGTCAGGGCTGCAACTATGTGCAGTTCCTTGTCCTCGCCCAGTGGACGATCGCACAGACTTCCCACGAGTGGTGTACTCGTCTTCGTGGTGCGGTCGAGCCGGAAGCTCAGCTCTAATATTAGCAGTCGGCGATTCGTTGCGTATCCATCAATTGGAACTGTAAAAAAATCTTTTTAGTGTTTTCATTCGTTAACGTTCTTGTTATGACTAGTTACCAGAGAAGTCGATAATTTTCTACCTTGGAGTAATCTCCGCTTTTCATACTGTATCATACTCAATTGACTCTGTTTACAGGTGTCCACGTCTTTAATATAATTCTAGAATCGTCTGTTTTTGCTTCTTAGTTTATTGACCTCGGCGGTGAACATCGTTGCCAAACCTTTTGAGTGTATGGGTATGAAAGTTTCTTCTTGTTTTTGCACCCAATGTTTTAACTTTGGAAGTTTGGTCAGCTGGTCGTTTTGTCTAAATGGTCTACTCTCTCTATCTTGTCTTTGAAGTTGTATTTTTGTGAGACACCGGTAACCATGGGTTTCGGCCGTTGCTCTCGGTATGTAAATCTCACTGCGGGTATGAAATCGTGGTGTCTCTATATGTGAACTGGTTAAAAGTAACCTAGATCATGTTTGGTTTTCACTGGATTTTTCGCACAGCTCTCGATGGACATTGATTTTCATGTTTACGTCCCTGAAAGAAATTGTCCTTCTAATTTTAAGGAAGCATGGATCATTTCGTAGTGGTCTATACTGATTCAAAAAAAGATGAAGGATTTGCAGATCCCTGCCTACGAGGTCCAGATTGTCGTATTCCACAAATTTAGAACTTTGTCATTGGGAATTTCCAAAGTCTAAATTTCGTATACACTTTTTTTTCTGAAGATCTAATTTCTAAGCAAATTCAAGATTGAGACTTAAGGAACATTTTAGGAGGAGCGCTTATTGGTAGATGAAAGGCTTGCACTTAAAGTGGTATTGGGGACCTCGTTCTGTAATGTATTTTTAACCTGAATAAAGTTTTCATAGCCACTGTGTTTGTTTATGATGGGAACAATACCTCCATAAGTTTATAAATTTTTGATTTATCAAGTGCACAAATTATCCGACTACTATGAGCAGTTAACAGCCATTGTATCTGTTTGGAATAACCACGTGGTTGCGGGCTGGAACGTGCACAGGATAAACCAGATCCACTCTCCCGCCACGTAACCCCAATTTCTCTGAGTTCGGCGAATTTTTGGAGGTTTTGTATGATGGAGTCTTAGGAGCGCTCCAGCAGGACCATCCCATTTTTCCAAAGAAATTAATTTGTTCAGAAATCCACCACATCCATGAAGAATGTAATATCCTTAAATAACAGCTGAATCTAGAAGTAAATCTGGAGAGTTTCATGGACAAAGAAATAACGAACAGAATGAAGGGATTGCTGGTAGTTGTAGCAATTGTGAAAACTGATCAAAGACGTAGATAAATATATCGGCCTTAAGCGCTAACTATTTATATGGTAGTGGGTGTTTCGCATCGCAACACTTCGTTCACAGTTCTACACCCATTTTCGCGTTGAGTAGTGTTTGTCACGGAAAAATGATGCTGCGTGGATTCCTTGTTTTTAAAGTAATGCAAGCTGATCTTTACGTTAGAATAAAAAGTTCTATGTCGCTTATCTCCGGTCATATGCATATGTTTTGCTAAAAATAATAATTGTTGCTTCCAAAATACGAGCCAAATTGGAAAAGATGTGTGATGTTGAAAGTTTTCTCTTGTATATACTTTTTAACATTTCTTTATGTTTCAAAGCGTCAACGCAATTGTCTTTACACAAGAGCGAGTGCCTGCTAAACAGTGAATATGCAGGAGGTCGAAAAAAAAGCCTGGTCCCAGATCAGGTTTCGTCGCTGCCTAAGGATTTGCATCTCATTGGTCCCACACCAGGTTTTGTCACTCCCTGAGGATTTGTATCTCAAGAGCAGGACGTTTTTCGAGTCGGTTTCATTTTCATATATGTGGATTGCTCAACAGCCACTTGACATACCGATCGGATATCGTAGTCACTTTAAACACTCACGATTATACGCGTTTGTTCCAATGTAGAAGTATGGAGTGGCAGAGTGGACAGTATTCATTGGTTGAAATATGTTCTGCTTCCTATTGTCTCTTTCATCGCACATTTTTCAACCATACACTATTCTGAATCGTCAGCTTCCACTATGACCTCTAATCTCAGAGGAGCTGTTCTCAAAACGTTTTATGGTTTTTTCTATGACCTCTGCAGCAATTTCGCTGCTTGATTCACATAGGAAGATACTGACTCGATCATGCCCGTGTCTCATCAAGATTCTTATATCTCTGGAATCAGAACACTAGCTCTTTTGGGACAAGCTCATTCCCTCCTGATTCAGATGTATGCGCTCTAACACGGCTATCCCAGGACTCCAGGGAGAATCGATTTAACCAGCGTTAAACGACATTCGTGTGAAGCCGAAAAATTGCTCAAGCTGCAACGGTAGCCAAGCGCAAAAAATTTCGAAGACCTGCGTGGATGGTGAATGCGAAGAAACGAACAGAATGCAAGAAGTGGTGGGATAGGCACAACGTGAGACACGTGGTATTTCGTCATGTAATAAAAAAATGAAATATATTGTTTACATATAGTTACACTTGCTAGTCCCACTATGCGGTTATTTTTTCTTACCATTGTTTAAACATAAAGGCTTAGTTTTCCAAGTTTGAGGTGATTGCATCGCAACAATTTATAGATCTGTAAAACCACATAGCACACGTAGCACACTAAGATCTTCGTCTACATCAATCTATCTCCACTCCATACAGCCTCTCTTCATTGCTTCTTTCATTCTCTGCAAAATGCAAGCAGTCCAGTAAATTTTCAAATCTGTCTATTGTCATAACTTTATGCTTAGTATAAGAATAGTGGTCGAGTACTCCAATAATTCCTCAGCCGTGGTAGTCTAACAATTCCCATCTGAGAGTACCAGTTGATAAATTTTGTCATCTCAACAGCAGTTGGTGCTATTCACGGTACTACCGTTGTCTAGCGTTTGTGTCTTTACCTCTTTTCTATAAATACATCCTAAATATCAGTCACAAATAATTCAAAAAAGAATATGTTGGCTTTGTGCATTTAAGCACAACTTGTAGCTCAACACCTGACTGAATAGAATATAAAATGTTCGCCGTTGATAGGCTCCTGAGAAATATGTCATGCATTAGACTTCATTGAGAATCGTAGAGGTGATTAAATGCATATCTGGTCAATAAAACGACTTTCAGTACGTAATGATGTATCAAATTGGTGCTCCTGTCCTTCTAAACAAGTTCGATATTCTTATGTGGATCTCGAAGAAAGGCATGATGAGACTGCGACCCGAAGCTCAGCCAAAGATCGACCTAGTGTGTACAAATTCCCAGGATAGATTTTCTGTTTATCTCAGCACTGATTAATAAATTACTGCCACGACCGACTTTCTATTAACCTCGGCATTGATCAAGTGATTTTGTTCGTATTTTTTTGAGCAAACGCGAGG